>WMED01000707.1:0-27688 GCA_019650415.1 Pipa parva
CATACAGTTCCAGTCATTATTGTACTACATACAGTTACAATCATGATTATACTACATACGGTTCCAGTCATTATTGTACTACATACAGTTCCAGTCATTATTATACTACATACGGTTCCAGTCAATATTGTACTACATACAGTTACAATCATGATTATACTACATACGGTTCCAATCATCAGTGTACTACATACAGTTCCAGTCATTATTGTACTAAATACGGATCCAATCATGATTTTTATGTCTGGAATAGGTGTTTCACTTTATTTCATATCATAAGAAGAAAACACAGGAATACTGTCTATGAACTAGTTCACATACACTGGTATTGACCCCAGAGCAAAACCTGCACTGGTCTCACTACCAAACTCTAATTTAATAGTAGTTGGTGGAAGCTCTGGGCCCTTTCCTCCCATTCGCATCTATCTCACCTACATTTATGGTAAATACACCCAATCTATCAACATAGGCATGATGTTCAATAATTATATGAGTAGTGAGAAAATTCACTATCCAGTCTTTGATGTGGCTGGACAGTAAAGTGAAACGTATTTGTGGCAGTATCGGCCTGTACAGTCTAATAATAACTTGAATTTATGTTTGTATATGTCATCGACAGACTGTATACTACTGCCCCAATGTTATTCAATCATTCAGCAAAAGCCAGACAATTTAAGGTACAGTTTACAGATGATCCAGCTCAAATGACAAGATGTCAATTTCTATACCCAGATTAAGGGAGTTATTGGCTAAAGTCCAAATTGTTGTGTAAATAAGGGAATTCGCCAGCTAAAGGCGGTCGAAATAGATTGCTACTGTCGCAGTCGCGACTTCATTATGGGAATATTGTTGTGGTTGTGAATTTAAAATTGATACGTTGCATATTTGCTATGGGAATGCCCTGTTGAGAATTTAACAGTCAAATTGTCACTTTAGTCGATAACCCCCTAAGCCTGATGTTTCTGGGTAGAAAGAAACAGCTTAAAAAGATTCAGTTTAACAAATAGAGCCACTATTAACAACTTATCGCTCGTATTATGAAAATTGGCATGGCTGCTGCATTTTTTAACGCATGATAAAGCCCTCAGTTAAACTTTATTGTTAAGACATTATTTACCAGGTAATCCTTGCTCAAGAGTTGGAATGGAAATGTGTTCCAGAGAATAATGTTTTTATAGAATTCTATTATAACATGGTCTGGCTTTTGGGTTACTCTGTGTGGCTGCATTTCATAACACAGAATATGGGGTCCCACAAAACTGACAGTATACAGTATACTGGATATTAATCCCTGCACTAAAAAAAAAGATAAAGATGTACTATGTAACATAGTACATAGTGCATAGTATAATTGTCAAGAAGAACCTGATTTCGGTAAAGTTCATCTTTGACCCTAGCTACTCCCCCATGTGTTTTAGTAATTTTGCGCATGATATATTGATGTTTTATCATCCAGGCTACCCAAAATTTCTTTGATTATTACATGGGAAAGCTCTCAAGCTGTCCCCATAAAAGAACATAACAATTAGGCATTATTGCTTTGGGCTTTTTTTTCCTTACAAAGATTGACTGAAGCATCATACAGGACAGGGCAAGTTTCCCTCTAATCTATAAAGAGGTCACATGCATGGCCTGATGAATATCGGCATTCTAAGGAACGAGAACAAGCGTTCATTTCCGCCAGACAAGTATTCAGCTTAAGCCTATTCTGTAACTAGTTTCTTATTGTCTCTTTCACTACTACAAGAATGTAATTTAGCTGTCAGATTGAAACTTTTGATATCAATCTTGATCTGCTTTCTCAGACAAGTATTACTGAAACATTATATCATAAACAAGCTGCATGTTTAATTAAACAACTGCTGAAGTGCAACAGAGAATTTGGGTGCAGGAATTAAAGGGGGGAAATAGAAGACTAAGATAGAAGCTTCATTTTGTATTATTAAAAACCCCATGAAAGAACAATCCGATTTTTTTTTCTTTTTGTAGAGGTTTACTTAAACATAGTGGAGAGACAGTCATATAAATATTGATATGTTAAACCACCCAGGCCTGACAATGTATGTCATAGCAGAAGTGTTTCAAAATCTATTGTGTCTACAAAACATTACTTTAAATGGAGTTACACTTTCTCTGGAAGCAAAATCTTTGATATGAATATACATTTGGAAACGGTATTAATAGCTGGGAGAACATTAGGTGTTGTTTCTATGACTGCTTCAAGCACGTTTTATTCATTGATTATTTTTTTATGTGGAACTGCAAAAAAAGAAACCAACTACCGATCATGAAACTGACTGAAATTGAACAAAAGTTATATTTCTGAACTATTTAATATATTTTCAAATATACTGTAAAATGTGCAATGTAAAAGTTTGTATCTACAGGAACATCATGGTCAACATGCCTTCAGTGTTGTGTCACCATTCATATGTGGAGCAAAGCTCTTCACTTTGACCTCCTTAGCCCAGCATTAAGAGAACATGATCAGTTTGCTTTTATTTCAAACAGCAAGGTTGCAACAATTCAAATTTCTTAAAATGTTAATAAAACTGTCAGGGTGGAGAATTCCCCAGGAACCAAAAACTAATTACAAAGAGGAAAATGATAATCAAACTACTAGAAAAGAAATATTTGTTTAGTTATATATATAATGAAATACAAAAAAAAAAGGACTATTGCTGAGTTTCTTGTGTTCTCTATATTTTCTTAAGAAGGTATTTTGTTCCCAACAGCTTGATTCCCAATTTTCTTCAAGCCAGGGGATATGTCCAGTTTATGTGTGTTCTAATGACTGTTTCTCTTCCATAGTAAATTATTCCCTGAACTTCTTCGGATTAATAGAACAAGTCTAAATATAATGAAATGTATCCAGGCATACACTCACTCTAGTCTGATGATTACAGAGAGCACTGGAACCTGAATTTATTAATATAGCCCATCCCTCTTACTAAAAGAAAGGACATTTGGATTTGCACAATTGGATTTACAGGACTCAGAATGACTGTTGGCTTACGTAAAGATCAGTTCATCTCTCTGATATAATGTTTCAACTGCTGGACTGTGCTTCCCTATTTTTAAAATTTTTATTTTTTATCAGTTTCTATGTTATTAGTAATTGTATATTTAATCATGTGAGACTGACTCTTGTGTTTGTGTTTATTCTTTCCTAATCAAATGTTCTCTTTCTGTATTTATGCATTGTATCCATAACCACATTGCTCTAGTTATGATTCTTGCTAAAAATGAAGGTGTGTGTATGATGAGTCTCAGTAAAGAATTACATACTAATTCAGGTATAGCTTTACTGTGATTATAAGCCCCCATATAATCCCCCTGTCCTGTTGATATGCCTGAGTTTACAAAGAATCTCCCTGGTAACTATTGGTAAGGTGAATCTCCAATATTTTCGGAGACTCAAAGAAGGGATTGTTGGGTACCAGGGCCTATATTTCCTGGCCTTGTAAAGCATTGTATCTTCCATCTTATTCTCTTATAAATTGCATAGCCTGTATAAGTTCTACCCAGCAACAAGTTATTCATTTTTTGCTACATGTCCACTTTGATATCCTGTTTACTTGTTATAGTTATATCGCTTCCATTTAAGGTAATAACTGCTGAGTTCCTTATCTTACTAAAATTCCCCATTAGTAATACATTCCATATAAGGTAATCATGAAAAGTCCCTTTCAGTGGTATAAAAGCTTGTTGTTGTAATAAAATAAACAGAACTGATTTTGCATGATATCTTGCTGTGTGTTGTTTCAATCATTATCCTGCACCTGAAGTTCTCCTGGTCGACCAGACGCCTGATTGGTAAGCACGATATTTGGCACATATTGTATAGGAAAAAGGTACCGGGGTATTTCAGACCCAACACCCTTTACTTTAAAAATGGAGAATGCAACTTTATGCATAAAACAAAGGCAACAAAAAACACAAAAAGTCAATAAAAATGGTAAGGGTAATAGACAAAATGTAAATCCTATTATTTCAAATAAGAAGGGGGTTACCATATTTTTCAGACCAGAAGACTAGGCACTGTAGTATGTTTAGAAACATTAGCAGAAAGTTTATATCTGTTTTTATAGGTCGTCACAAGCAAATGACTTATGGGAAAAGTATGACCAACTGATACCAATAAACAAATTCCTACAGGTGTCCCTTGATGAATTTGCCTGTAGTAAGCTGTAAAAACAGATATATCAGATATACACTGCTGGGGAAATTCTTTTTCTCCAACAAATAAAATAATAAAAGCCAGTTCCTAAAATCCATATACTTACCTGTCCAGAGATGCATGCTGGTGGAATTCCCTTAATAAAATTTGCAGTTCAGCTCCCTGATTGGATAGAGAGAGAAAGATTTCCTTTTCTGATTCACTAATCAGGAAGAGCCCTGTCAATGTCACTTTGCTGGGACTGCACCTCTGTGTCGATAATTGTCTTTAGTATCAGTTAGGTCAGTGGGTAGGCTTCATTCAAGAACATATAATAAAAGTGCATCTTATGGACTAAAGAGATATGGTATCTTGGCTGTAAGGGCATTCACCAAGTGAAAGTATGAGGTTACTTCATACTTTGATGAATCACACACTTAAAGTGTACCTATCACCTCAAAACTCTAATACTAATTTAGGGTCTACAAATGAAATAAACGGTTTTGGAAATATATATGTGTTTAAAAAGATGTACCTTTATACAGCGTTTCTCTCCTGTCATCTTCCCTGTCATCCTGACTTTTGTTTCCTGAGTTGGGTTGGGCGGGGCTAAATGATGATTGACATTGTAGCCCCTCCAATCAAATCCCTGCTAGATTGTGATTTAAGGGATCTGATTGGAGGCGCTATAAAGGCACACCCACCCAACACTTGGGAAAGAAAAGACAGGGAAGATGACAGAGAGAAATGCTGTATAGAGGTACATTTTTTTAAATACATATTTATTTACAAAAACATTTATTTCATTAGTAGAACCTAAATTAGTATTAGAATTTTGAGGGGACAGGTGCAATTTAATATGGTTACAATATATATTTTAGAAAAGGGTAAACAGAACATTTAAAAATACAAATATACAACAAGTTTATTTTTATACTGAAAACACCTATCATCCATACTACACAAAGCCTCCTGTGTTTCTTTAATTTGAATACTTCTGGAGGAAAATGTGGTCTATTGTGCCAATATTCAGTTCAATTACGTTTCTTCATATAGAGTATTCTGTATGAATCACAGTCAAAGGAACTGTAAAGCAATAAAGATTGCAGCTGGATTAGTGGAGATTTCTGGCCCTGCCAGATGCAAAGAGAATTCTTGGGTTCTTGTCAACTTTAAGTCTTAGGAACAAAGACTCGGTGTTAATAAACAATAATCTCTGTTCTTATATGGTACAATCTCTGGGCTATGTCTCAATATCTGTTAAAGTTGTTATAATGAATAATTCTCGAGAAGGAGAAAAAGAAATCATTATAATAATGTGATTAATAAATATCGTCCAAGTCGGCTACATTTCATGGACCTCTGTGAGTGCACAACTGTGGGCCAAGAGATGGGCAAGTTAACTTCTCAGTTTTGTCTTCCTCTATCTTTATTTATGTTCTTGGTTTCTGCTGTTGCTCTGCCTCTCTAAGCACTGTATGATTATACTTCCATGCGCTGTACATTTTCTTCTCGTCCTCATTTAGCTTCTGGAGAACCTCTTGGCCTTGTACATAAATTGATTAAATATTTTATCCACTTCAGAATTATTTGTATCCCTGAATTAATTTTGTCTTAAAATGTGATCCACAAACAGACATCAATTTTTTCAATTGCTGCAATTGTATGGGCACCAGTATAAAATTATCAACCGATACCCTGCAACTCCATATCCTAGTATGCCCTAAGCTATGGCTGTACCTGCCAATCTGGTGACTTCCCTCTCACAAGGAAAAACCAAGGCTGCTCACTGCATTATCTTCAAGGGGAACACCCTATTTATTGAAGGACATGCTCACACACACACACAGCATTTCTGGTTTACTATCTTCTTTCTTCATCGGGTGAATTCCTTCTCAGCCATATTGTCCCGATAGAATTTTAAAAAAATCGCCATTCCTGTAAGTTATTCAGGTCATCAAAAAAAGCAGTGCGAACACAAGACACAATTCCCAATTTGCATTTATACAAGTCAGAATATCAGTCCCAATAAAACAGTATTCATGTATGGTTTTGTTTTCCTAATCCAGAAACTAATCTTGTGTTTTTCATTTTATGCATTATCTGGGTCTTTTTGTTTTTTTACAGAACAATGGTAGAAGTGAGGGATAAGTGCTTAAAATAGTAAAAGTGATGTAATTTATGAGCATAGAATCATGCATATACATCTTGGTTTAAGTGCCAGGAGGAAGGAGGACTGAGCTCAAGTAGTTGTAGTCTAAATTGGAAGATGATTTACATAAACAAATTGATGAGTAAAGCGAATTTTGAATTGGCTGCTAAACTTCTTTTGGTAAAAAAAAAGTGATTAATGTTGTGCCTTTTTTTTTCTTAGAGATTTCATCAATAGATTGTTTAAATTATTGAAATACATTTAGGGATTTTGATTATGCAGCAATGATACTGTTTCCTTGGCTTTACATATCATCTTTGCCTCGGAACTCTGTCTTTTTAGCTGCTGTCTACATGTAAATTCAACTTATTGAGACAAATGTAAAAGTTGCTTTATCTGACCATTTGTCACATTCTTATTAATCATTTATCTTTTAGAATTATACCGTAATATACCGTAATATTAGGGTGTCATTCATCAACAGGGGCAATTGTTTATAGAAGTCTAGTAACCCATAGCAACCAGAATTTGCCTTTCACAATTCTAGTTTCCCTATACCAGTGAATGCTAACAGGTTATTGATTGCTGCAGGTTACTAGACTTTTAGAAAGATTGACCCTGTTTAAATTTTCCTGTAAGTGGTAAATTCTCCTGTAAGTGGTTTGATTAGATCATATTTCATATATTTTGAATATATATATGATTCCGCTAAATATGACAAGCAATGCAGCCACTCTTTTCTGGTTTAAGTTATAGTTAGAACACATTTTTCAATTCAATAAACAGCCTCCCTAGGCCAAAATCAAAGGAACTTACCAGGATCTGGACAGGCACCCGGGATGACTGCGTAATAAGCAACTAGGCCTGGTGTCATTCAATTTTTCTTGAGAACCAGTTTGGCATAAGTAAAGCGTTCCCCAACAGTCTGAGAAAGTAATGCCTTAGTTCTTTCAAACAACTCTCAGTCACTGGCCATTCATTATCACTGGTAGTTCCTGGTTTCAAGGTTCTGATGTCCCATATGCTCTTTAATTCTTTCTTGAATTTTCTGGGTAGTTTTCTCCGTATAAATTTTCCCACAGGGGCATTTAAGTAATGACATTGCTGGTTTCTCATGTAGGAAAGTGGTGAATGCAGATTTTGTTATCCTGGTAAGGGTAGTATCCCCTCATGATAGAAGGGTGGCATATACAATTCAGGCATGGGAAAGTTCCAGTGGATTGTTATTAGGTTCAGCAGTGCATAAGGTGTCCCTGAGTATTTTTTGGGTATTGTTTTTGTGCTTTGCAAGTTGTGTATCACTTTGTAGTACAACCTCATAGATTTTTTTATTATGGTTTCTATCATACGATTGTTAAGACCATGTTGTAATGTGTAGGGGATATATTTGTAAGGCTGGGAGCTGGCAACAGGTGAGGAGAAGGAGGTAGCAACTGGTTGCTGGACAATAGAGCTAGTGTAAAGACCCTAAAGCGTGGAGTCTAAGGTAACCCTTATTTTCACCTAGAGCCTCCCAAGGAGGTTAGGCCTTATCTGCGGTGTGATACCCAGGTCATAGCCCTTAAGGCTGTAGTCCAGGAGCATGGTACAGGAGCGTGGTACAGGAGCGATAAGAGAAAGAGTCGTCAAGTCACAGGCTAGAATCAGGGCAGGTGGCAAATAATCGTAGTCAGTGTACAGGTCAAGGCTGGTGGCAGACAATCACAAACAGAAGACAGGCCAAGGTTAAACACAGGAACAGGAAATACAGCAGAGGCACCCAGGGGCACCATAGGAGTCCTATAATCGGGTGCCATAGCTGAGGTTTAACTGGCTTAAATAGGTGCCCTGTGATAATGCGTCCGCGACGCAATACCATCAAAGCGACTCGATCTGATGCCAACACGCATGGGAGCCTTGAAAAGGACACGCTCCAAGTGCCCTGAACGGGTGTGACTAGAACGCCAAGATGGTGACCGCGACAGATGCCAATGCAGAATGGAAACAGGTTGATGCAGGTGAGTACCTCTCCTTACAGTATTTGCTTGAATTTGTGCAATGGCCTGAGGATGTCAGGAGGGACTGGCAGGGAGTATTTTGTATTTATTCTACTATATGTTTACATATTTTTTTTTAAGATTATACAGTAGCCTCTTTTGAAGAACCTATTTATAATATCTGTAGAATGTAGTTCAAATACACTTTGTGTGGATGCTATACTCCACGCTGTTAAGTATTTTCCCAATATAAAGCTTAAATAGCGCTTGGATGATGAAAATTATATGAATTCCTATATAGATCAGTGGAAAGTCTGCCATTCTTCAGCTGGATGTAGAGATCTAGAAAGTTGATGGCTTGTTAAGATGCTACTTGTGTAAATTTGATTGTAGGGTGTTTTATGTTTGCTTCCTTGACCATATTAGTGAATATATCAAGATTTCCAGATAATAAGTATGTCATCCACATACCCCATATAGCTTAGTATGTGTTGTCCACCCCTATGTTATAAGAAATTGTATTTCTCCAATTTACTAACAAAAAGATTGGCAAACACAGGAGCTACTGCTGCTTCAATGGGCGTCCCTTGTTCTTGATAGTAATATTCACATTTAAATCTAACATAGTTGCTATGGAGAACTATGTTAAGGCAATCCAACTGGAAGTACATCATGTTATGAGAGGTATTTGTTTCCAGGAGCACTTCTTCAATTAATAGTTAATACCCTCCTGTTGGGGGATGGGCATATAAAGAATTTCAATAGCAACACTGCAAAGTAATGTGTTATCATTAAAGGTATGTGTATGTGCATCATTTAATGCTATTATTAATGTTTTTCACACATTGTGGAATTGAACTGGCAGTGGGTTGAAAAAAAGTTTCAGAAATTTAGATAGAGGTTCCAGAGCCGAACCTATACCAGAGACTATGGGAAGTCCTGGAGGTTTTATTAGGGTCTTATGTATTTTAGGGAGGAGATATAAGATAGGTATTCAAGAGAGTTTTGTGGTTAAAAACTCCAGGGTAGATTTGTCTATGATCTGATTCTAAAAAGCTTCAAGGTGCAACAAATGAATGTCTTTTTTTATTTTCCAGGTGGGATCACTCTGGATATGTTTATAGTGCACAGGTATTAGTTGTCTGTAGCCCTCCTCAATATAATCTGTATTGTTAAGGATGATAATTGCTCCTCCCATGTCTGTGGAGGTTTTTTAGGCCATTAATAGCTCTTTTTTTAGCTAAGGACAGACTGTTCACAGAGCGTTTATGTTCCTGACAACTTTTCAGACTTCAGTTATGACCAAAATGTCGAAAGCAGGATTGTTTATCTATGATTTAAAAAAATCACTTTTAGATTTGAAGGCCATAGAGTTTTGAGAGATAGGAGTGGTGTCATCCTTAAATCAAACTTTGAGATTGAGTGTATGTATCAGTTTGTGAAAGCTCAGTTAACAAAGTCATCTGACTTGAGGTGACCTGATAACCATGCATAAATACATTAGGGGTCAGTACAGAGGTCTGTCCCACAATCTATTTATACCAAAACCTGTAAGTATGACAAGAGGGCATCCTCTACGTTTAGAGAAAAGAAAGTTTCTGCATCAACATAGAAGGGGATTTTTTACTGTAAGAACAGTGAGGTTATGGAACTCTCTGCCTAAAGAAGTTGTTATGGTTAATTCCATTAAAGAGTTCAAAACTGGTTTGGATGCTTTCCTTCAGTGTAATAACATTACAAGTTATAGGTACTATGATAACTGAAGGTGGGATATTGATCCAGTGATTGCCATATTTGGAGTCGGGGAGGATTTTTTCCCCTAATATGAGGAAAATTGGCTCTTGCCTCATGTTTTTTTTTCCTTCCTTTAGATCAGCATTGTAGAAAAATAGCTTGAACTGAATGGACTTGTGTCTTATGTTACTAAGTATATTTATAGTAAGGTACAAAACCTAAGCCTTTATTTAACACAATAGTTAAGTTTTCAGACAGTTCACATATGGAACTTTTAACTACTAAGTTGTGTGTAGTAGTTACTTGTTCCTGTTGCATTGCTGAGTGGGGTATGCATCCATCTGCTGGGGTGTCTCTGGTGGGTGATGGGTGGGTGATGGGTGGGTGATGGGTAGGTGATGGGTGGGTGATGAGTGGGTGACTGGTATGCGGAAAACCAGGGGAAGTTGAGCTAGGGAGGAGAATCCTAGCACTATCTACATTTCTAAATTGATCAGTTGATGATGTTTCACTTTATTCATGTTTACTTCCCCATTTACTGTGAAAGAAAGACAGATTTTTCTGTAACCTGGAGCAATGTTCGTTGAAGCTATAAAGGTTTTACTTCTAGTTTGCTGAAGTTTTAGCAGTCTCGGGCTACATACAACTAGAAGATTCCTTTGCTGTTCAGAGATGCCTTGTCTTTCAAATTATTATACAGTTAACCATTATCATTTTAACCTGAGAACTAAGCCATCAACATTCCTTTAAAGAAAAAATACCCTGTGAAGGATACTTAATAGATGCTTGTAATGAGAGTTTTTAATCATGTATGGAAGGCATATAGTGGCCTTGTACTGAATAGAAATGTCAGAATGTTATCTATGACCCTGTATCTATATTTACATGTGTAATTTGTTAATTTTATAACACATTTTTTGCAATGAAAGGAGGACCCTACACATTTCAGATATTGCAAAAGCAATGTTAAAATGCATTTGAGGATCGTATTTTTTTTAATTCCCCAATTAAAAACGCAATTGTTTAATATTTCTATATTATTCTATTCTATATTATTATTTCTAGTGAGTTCTCTGATAAAAATGATGTGACAGTCTTCCAATATACTCCCTCTACCTCAGTACAGATGTACAAGTCTGGCAGAGAAGAGAAACTCTCAGAGCATGTTATGCTTATCCAAGAACTACATTTATTGGACCACATAGACTGATCATGACAAAGCATGAAGTCAATGAAGGGGAATATAATGTTCTTATAATGTGAGATGAGAGATCAGTACTCCCTTTATCAAATATATTGTTTGCGACTTGATAAAGAGAGTACGGATCTCTCGAAAGCTCGTCTATTTAAAACGATTGTTAGTCCAATAAAAAAAGGTGTCACCAAGTATTTCAGTATTTTTATATATATATATATATATATATATATAAAATGTTTTTAATGTATTATAAGACAATGACATAGGTATGCTTTTTTGGGACTGTTCTATTTTTTAGACCGTATTTCTTGTTTTGAGAAGTGCTTATAAGACAATGTACTAAACCAAATGTACTGTACATATATTAGGAATTGCTTGTAAGAACATCTTATACTGCGCTGTTGTGCAGAATGATAGCCAACTAACAGACATGCACCCAGCCTCCAGACAAAGATTCCATTTATTGATTTATGTTTTAAAATGCTCTTCCTACAATATGTGCACACAAGCTGCATCCAAAGATCCATAATCATGCAACAATAATTAGCTGCTAGCTTAGATTTTGACAGATCTGCATTACATGAATGTAAAATTCTTATTTTGGATCTAGTGTTTTGACTCTATGTATTACTTCCATATTCATAACTTAGGCATCATTGTGTACTGCCTCTATTTTAACACTGACAATGGTGTCATTTGTTTCCTTTCTAGGTCTCCTGATCATCCTCCCTCCCAGCAGAATCAGGTAAAAAAACAATGCACAAGGAACACAAATGAATATTCACTTAGATAAATCTATTAGTATTTGTATTATTAAGGAGTACAGCAAGTATGACGCTATGGATATGGTAAGAAAATGTATGCATGACACATATTTAATGAACTGAAGTAATCACTGTCAACCTTTTCATTTAGGACAAATGCCACTTTTGTTCACAACCCCTTAGGTTTTCGCTCCTTTCAGCACGTCTATTTTACATTCTTCAAAATATTGAGACGAGGGATGTGTAATTTTGCAAATGGTAAAATCATTAAGACTTTTCATTAATAGACAGATCTTCTTTGGTTGTATTCAGCACAGTGTTTTACATTGTATGTAACTAGCAGGGGCATTATGGGTCATATTGACCAAAGGATGAATTCACTTGCCGAATTCACCTTGTTAATTTGAGTCTCATGGCCTAAGTAGTCACAAATTCACTTCTCCTTATTGATTAAGCTGTGGATAGATTTGTCAAACCGGTGGACTGCTATGGACACAGTTGCATACATAGTGTGGCAAAGTCAATCGAATATAAGTAGATGCAAAGTCATGCCAAATGATTTGAATTCCTCCAGTGAAGTGCAGTGGCATCATCCTCACTATATCCCACTAACTGTATATAAGTGAATGATACATCTGTTTCTATGTCTCCTTGTCCCTAGTTCATAGTAAGTAGTAGATTAACTTAGTCATAGTTGCCACTGTTACTTTTGATGAAATAATCACCTTTCGCTACACCAGAGCCCTACCATCAGCACTCCAATTCACTACTCTTGTATGGCAATGGCAAACAGGTGAATTCAGAGCAGTATGCCTACCATCCTTCGACACACTCCTGTGCATGCGCGCACAAAGTGATGCAAAATGCTCCGTAAGACTGCGACTATCATAGTCGCCCAAATTGATCACGTATTCACCACATCGAGAGAGTTTGCTCTATAAGCAACATTGGGAAGTAACAAATAGATGCGAATTTAGAACTCATTCTCTGCCAGCGACTTTATGGTGTCTCAAGTCTGCAGATCCCCTCTGAGAAGCTCAGTCCACTCCAGCTGCGCTGACAGTGAAGCCCCGCACCGGCAACGCATCCTCCCTTGATGACGTGCACGCTCTCCCATGTGACATAGGAAATGCCAGTGCGGGGCTTCACTGTCAGCGCGGCTGGAGAGAACTGTGCTTCTCAGAGGGTATCTACAGACTTGGAATGCCGTAGAATAGCCGACAGAGAATGAAGATGGAGTCTACAACATGGAAGTGCTGTACAGCACTTCTTTACAGGTAAGAATTTTTTTTTTTTTAAATCAATAATAAAATGCATTTACTAAAAGTTAGGAAGCAACATAAATTATTAAATGTTTTTTTTTTTTTAAATTTTGGCCATACTAGGTATAAAATCATGAAGATTCATCACTCCAAGTGCCAGGCCATGATTGAAGGAAGAGGATGGAGGTCCCTGTAGAAACAAACAAAAGAAAGTTGGTGTCCAACCTGTACCTTATTTGAGTAGGTTCCCACGATCTTTTGAGGAGTGGACACAGCCAATTGGTTGCTCAGAAGAACAGACTTGCACAAAGTCCAGAAGTTAAGAACAAAGCCTTGGAACTTTCCTTTATCTACTTGCTTAAAAGCTTGGTACAGCAAACGACGAATATGATATACGTAGCTCTTACAGGTTTCGCCTGTTAAGTGCTTCCATCTTCAAATTTGACAAAAAAGAAAATCAAATCAAATCAAAGGAAGTCAAATAAATTAAAAATTGAAGAAATGCAGAAATGATGAAGGTAAACAAAAGGAAAAACAAAAAATAACTAAAGTAATAGCTGATAGCGAGTGTCAATCATAACATAGTATAATAGACATAAGGTTAAAACGCGCAGTACTAGGCATGAAGATGTACATTACAGAGTAAATGGAGTTTATTAAATGGGGGAACACACAACCTTATTCAACAAAGCACTGTAAATTCCATAGAAAGTTTAAACCCAAGGGAATCCTAGACTCTATTACAAAAATCCAAAATGCTTCCCACCTATTTAGCCATTTAAGTTTATCCCCACCCCTGGATTTGTTTGTAATACGTCCTGTTCCTTGTACCTGAAGAAGGTTAGTATTTGATTCATGTTTTATAAAAAAAATGTTTGCCTACATTAGAGGGTCATTTATTTTCTGTAGCATTAAGATAGAGGCTCCTACCTTGTAACACAGCTGAATTTGGACTTGAATAACCCCCAAAGTATTGTTGCAGTTTAAATCAATAAGCATTATGTGTTTTGTTCTATTATAGGAATGATTTCAAGACTTAGGGGGGGAATTCAGCAAGCTCTGAAGTGAGGCGAACACTACGCGCCTCACTTCGGAGCTTGTTAGACAAATCAAGGCCAAAGGGTTTTTATTTTCATAGATTTTACATTTCCCATTGCAACATCAAGAATGTGTACCATTCTTTGTATGATATTAAATGACGTAAGGTTGTTGAAAAAAATCAAAGAAGAAAAAACACAAACATACAAATGCTTCTTAGAATTAAAGATGGCACAAGGATGTCATCAAATCTTTGCATCTCATTCGGACCTTAACGGTGCATTTGAAGATACGCTTCTATTTAACAATGCTACATAATGGAATATAATGCCTTATAAATAAATGATTACCGTTAGTACTATGCAATTGTATAGGGCAACGTAAGGTTTGTAAGTGCTGACATCCATCATAAAGATTTTTAAAAAAAAATCATTATGTTTAACTGCTGAAATGCAATGCGAAGAACTGGTGTGTCCTGCTTAAGACCCAATGTAGGGCAGAGGTTGAGTGAGTGGTTGAGAGTTACTTTTTTTTTGTCTTCTCCAATACACACATGTCCCCATGCATTTTTACAATGAAGAGTTTAAAAGTAAAAAGGGCCAAAAGTGTAGACATTCCTTCAAAATCCACCACTGAACCACAAAGAATGAAGATGGGCCTTGCTTATTTATTATTTTGTTACTCCTCCTCCTCTCTTTCTGGGTGAAACAGGTTCCCTATCAGTTGGTTAGAGGCGACAGTCTGTCTGCTGGTGGTAAGACGATATGCGTAGTGTTAGACTGAAGCCGACAGGATTCCTGGCTTGAAAAGCACAGATATTGATCTGACTCAGGCACCTAAACAATACCTCACCTGTTTGCCTTGTCCATACCTTATTTTGCGCAGTTAAATGCTTGTTTTGTTTAACTTTTCTTTTATTTCTGTGGATCTGAGCTTTGATACACTTTGGGGAGTAGGTAAACAGAGAGAGTCATGTATGGACATACTCGTAGCGTGGAGATTTTTCGACCACCCCTCCCATCCATGAGAGAACAGCACTCTTATTGAAAATAATAAACGACACAGAGAAACCATATACAAGGGTGTTTGATGTTTTACCCCAGTGTCCAATAACAACGAAAGTAAGAGGCAAGCTAATTACACCCTTTATGCCTCAGTTAAAATTTCTTAAACTGGAACATGTCAAAGACTTTTTTTTTTTTAAATGTTATTAATTCTTTGTGCTTCAATCTTCAGATAGGCGAGATGATAAGGAAATCTACTGCTTAACATTCTATTCATTTGCTTGATGGAGGACAAATATGTTACCGTGGCAGCTAGAGACTGTGCGCATTCATTTTCTCCAGCAAATTATTGTATAAATATGTTTCTATTCTTTATTATTAGCAAGAGGTTCCTGCTGACAGTGCATGCAGATCTCGCCAGCAGGCCCTGGGATTTATAATTGCGTTATGTTTGAAACTAATAACCATAAACAGAAATTCTTACAAAACAAATGAACATTTTTGCTACCCCAACTCTACTGGATGTGAGGCAGGCTTGTGTATATAGTCTGACACTTGCTGTTGCATAATTTGCATACACAGTAGAGTGTTTCCACATAGATGACAAGCAAGAAAAGTGAGATATTAGGTCCTTGTGGATGGGGAGAGATGCAACTGGTTGCCAAGCAACGCGCAGCCGGCCCCTCCAGTTGCAAAGGAGATGTAGAGCTGTTCTGCATTGCTTACAACTGTTACACTCCAGAAGACAGGAATTCAGTAACACAAGCTATCCGTTGCACAGCGGCAAATTGGTGACCATCAAAATATTAAAGGGAAAGTACAACCAAATATATGGAAGAAAAAAGGGCAGTTATAATGTTTACATGTCTAAATAAAAGGAACTATTGAACAGATATTGCTATGCAAATACATGAAATGAAATACATGATTTATCATACTTAAAAATAATAATATGCTAATTCAAGACAGACAGCTATATTAAGTGATACTTCATGTGCCTTAGTATTAAGTCAAGCACAAGCCATTTATTACTATGGAGATGTCTTATCTAAATAACCCCTTACTAACTAGGTGTAATAAAGTGAACATTTGAGGCTTATTGGGAAAAGGAATATTCTTATTTAAGGCATTTTATTTTGCTTTTTCTGTATGTTCACATGGTTCTGTAATGTTCTTGCAGCTAGAAGTTGTATTTTTAGCCAGTTTGTGGCTTTCACAAAATTGCTTATTAAAGCAATAGAGACAAATTGATTGAGTGAGTGAATGAGTGTTCCAGTAAGAGCTTGTTTGATAGTTTAAATCCCAATGGGTGGGGAGTCATTCAACAAAACTGCAGACGTTCTCCTTTCCTTCTGAAGATGGTAAGTTGCATAGAATTCCCATGTAGCATTGCCATAAATTATCTAACTGGACCTATCTGTCTCCATGACTTAAATAAGAACTTTTGTTAAAGCCACTTTTATAGTCACACACTAGATAGGAACTACCTCCCGTCTACTGATGAGAACCAAAAAATCCAACATAATTTTATCTTGAGATGGTGCTGTGTGCCTTTATGATTGTGTGGGATACTCAAAAAAAACCTAACTGGTGGGATGTCATTCACTGGACTTACAATGTTTAATTTAGCAAAATTTGTAGACTTTTTCCTTTGATTCTGGAGAGAGTAATTTAAATAGATTACCTACAGCACTCTCACACACTGTCTACATTTAGATTATTCAGTGAATATCAAATATATCATTTCTGCTGTGGGTTTTGTTGCCTCATAGGAAATACATCCAACCTGCAGTAAGGAACAACCCACTAGGAAAATACAGTTTTTCATTTAATAAGCAAAGTCCATTAGGGTAACGTCAAATTGTAGGGATAGCCAATATATTTTAATGACTGTATTCTTCAGAGAGAACTCTAACCTTACCCCCTTGCAGGGTGTGGCAGGTCAACATCAATGAAAGAGTTCCACTGGATACATATTATGAATGAAAATATTTTCTTTTAAACTGTATTTTAGCCCATCAGTTGCATTTTAAACTTCCAAATACGAGAATCCCATTGAGCATACAACAAAAAAGAACCCGTGTGCAACAGTCTTTGTAGATTCTATTCTTATTTCTACTAGCAAAGGGGGCAAAATGATTTTGTTGTTGTTGGTGGTGGGCAATATTATAGGTGGGGGATTCTCTGTATATACATATTTTGAACTAATAATGATGGGGCATCATTATTTACCAGAAATATAAGCATGTGTCACCAAAAAACATTTTACTTGAGAGAAAAACAAAGAAAAAAAACAGGTAACCATATCACTTCAGCTAAGAACAAATGCAAAAAGTGCCCTACCCATATGAACTTGTACTGGCCATTTAATTATCTACCTGAGTCTACCCTTTTGAAGTCAACCAGTACTAATATTACTAGGTTAATCTTTTAATGCAGATCTCTAGATTTCTGTGCTAATATCCCCAAGGGGCTATGGTATCATGGGGTTTGAGCCCCAATATAATCCGCAGCACTTCACAGAGAAGAGCCATTTACTTTTATCCCCATCATGGTGCTGATTACATCTAGCTTTCCTACACAATCACACTGACGAACTAGAGTAATTTTAGTCATGTTTAAATTAACCTAGTATGTTTTTGGAATGTGGGTATAAAATGGAGTACCCAAGGAAACCCACACAGATACAGTCCAAGTTATGGGTAATAGATAACTGAAGGTGGGACCTTGATCTAGGGAATTATTCTGATTGCCATATTTGGAGTCGGGAAGGAATTTTTTCCCTAATATGAGGATAATTGGCTCTTGCCTCATGGGTTTTTTGCCTTCCTCTGGATCAACATTGCAGGAAAATAGGCTGAACTGGATGGACTTGTGTCTTTTTTCAGCCTTATAAACTATGTTACTAGTACAGTAGATACAGTACATTTAGTACTTACTTGTCCAGGGTAGATAAAACCTAGAACCCAATGCTTCCTTACCATACTACCCACTTGAAATTCTGGCAACATACTGAAGAGAAATAAAAATCTTACACAACTGTATATTGTATTACCTTAAAAGTCTAAATAAAGAAGGTAAAAGTATTTCAATATAGGCTTTTCAGTTCAAAGAAAATCAGGGAAATAAACAAACCTGGATTTTGAAATTCTGTTTGTTTCATTTCTCCTGAAATGCTTAATTCATACTTGTTATTTTTCCCTCCACTGACTCACCCACCTTAACTAACTCTCTTTAAATCTTAAAAAGAAGTCAAACAGGCTCTATTCATAAGTAGATTCCTTGTCTTCCTCCTCAATCCAAGCTGCTTCTATCCAAACACCCTTGATACACATTTGACTCCTACACCACTGAGACTGAGGCTGAAGTTTCACAGCTTCTCTTATCCTCTCCACTTACTACTTGCCCTCTTGACCCCTTGACCTATCACTTAGTCAAGCATTGTTCTTCTGTCCTTACTCCTACGCTAATTAATATCTTCAACACTTCCCTATATTCTGCCATATTTCTATTTTTGATAATGCTTACAATGGAAAGGAGAAGTGAAAATACTTTTTATTTTCTCATATATTTTATTTCTTGAGCAACAAATAATAGCAACGAATTGCCTTGCTTGACATTTTAACAGTTCATTAACCACTACCCAATAGTAGCATAGGATTAAATGCCATTGACCTGGGGCATAATTTTGACACTACACTATCTATGTACCCAGGTCCACCAGACTTTGCTGGTTCTGTATATATAGTAAATTCTAAGAACAAAATTATTCTATGTACAATTTATTCATCTTCTTCCATTCATTTATGTAGGATTCAGGTCCTTGAATGCATTGGTTGACATCACCACTATCCTGTGAAAACACAGAAATGGAACTGCATAACTGTTAATTATTTTGGGGGCCTACTACATTTATTGAATGCAACAACTGATAATCTGATAATCTTATGATGTTCCTTCCTCTTCTCATTTGGAGATTTGGAGACCTCTCTGACACAATGAACAATACTAAATATTGCGCTCCATTTTTCTACCCCTAACAAGTAACAGGATGAGTAAATACCACTCCCCCACCAAATAAATCATTATTACATTGGAATTTATCAAGCAATAACCAGTGGTTATATGTAATAAATTGCATCTTTGCATTTACTTAGGGTATGAACACTTCAGTAATATCATCCTGGAAATTGATTGTGCCAGTGCTTTCAATACACAAGATCGCAGCTTCCACCTCAACCATAAATGTTATGATTCTGTTCATGTTTATAGAAGTGGTTTGGTTGTGATAGTTAATAAAACTCTGTCCCTCACAAAATAACTACCTTTTGCTGTATGAAATTTATCTGTGTGGTATCCCTTTCACGATACCAGCTACACATGCCTGCATTCTCCAGTCTTTCAATGTTAAAGTTTGCTGAACGACACTAACGTATCTTGTATGCAATCAGAATGAAAAAGCAAATAAGTTTCTGTGCACTTCTGAAACTAAATTAAATCAATTACAAATTCCACCTGTTCTGAATTATATTATTATAATTAATAATTACATGTTTGATACCACTATGAAATGAAATAGTAATTAGAAAGCGTAAATTATCAAGCTCAGTAAATGGCATAATTTTGAAATAGCATTCATCGCAAACTAACAAAAATATGTATAAATCCACACAACACTAACATTTAAGATGGAAAACATACTGCTCTCACAAATGCAGATGGTCTGTGACTGTGATAGTTTAAATCATACAGTGAACTTTGGGCATAATTAAAGCTACAGGTCACATGCTAAAATATGTACAGGAATGGCTAGTCCCTCCCTATGGTGGTTATGTTCACCCTGATTGGAGAGAATCTATTAGAACTCATAACACAATGCCTATATTAGCAGTTGAGCACCACAAAGTATAATTTGGCTATTTTGTGAATGCTTATTTGACTAAGGAAATTTTATATGAATTATAAAACCGGATTTATACACATTTTATTGCTTTTTACATTAATACGTGTTTTGTACATTTAAAGGGACACTGAATCATGGACAACTGCTGTTATTTTAGGACTCACTCTGTTTAAATGAACGCAGAACCAAATCTTTGTGACTTCAAGTTCTAGAGATAAGCACCGCAGAGTACATCTCATTTCATTATCAGCTTTTGTAAGTCTACTTATTGTAACTCATGCCCAGATTGGCTTTACAAAAACTGTGCTCTTCTACCCAATGAGAAAATGTCAAAACAAAAAGAAGTAATAGTAACAGCTGGAAAATACAAAGAATAAACTAGTAAAAGAAAAAAACTTTAAAATGATAATATATTGAAGTCATTTTATATGACAGCTCTATTCAAATTATCACGGTAAATGTATTCACATGGGAGGGACATATTGATCAAAGTGGCGATTGTACCATGGATTGCATGAATTGGCAACACTTTGCCACTTTTCCTTGTTTCAAATAATCTGCCAAGATGACTATTTTCTACAACGTGGCAAATTCTTCCACAGTTTGAGACGACCACATATTTATGTAGCAGTTTGGGGAGAAGTGAGTATTGAGGGCTTACAGAGGTTTTCCCAAGAAAGGTTGAGTTGAAAGTTACTTTCTGATAAATTCTAAATAAAAGTCAGTGACATAAATACAGAGTTGAGTTCTAGAGGGATTTATATTGTAAGATAAAGAATATGGCTGGTTTGGTTACTTTTGCACATCACTGCCAGACCAATCAATTTGTGAGCATGATATTACCAGAGCTTTGACAATGGGGAACACGAGTACCAGCTTATGAAGCAATAGAAATTCAATTTCTGCAGGCTACGCATGAGCAAAAAAAAAAAAAAATAGGTCTGATGGTGGTGAGAGTTTGAAACCCGAGAGAAGGAAAGCAATTGATTGAAATTTGCAAGGGCTGTTGACAGATCCTAATGTTAGAAAGAAACCTGGTGAAAGGCGGCAGAAGTTCTGAATTGAAGAAGTATATTTCTTGCAGATTGAAACTTTGAGAAAAGAAAAGGGATGTGATTGGAGCAATGTTTGTAATTGTGTAGTGCAGGATACAGGGAAAAAAAAATAATGTACGGCAAGACGGTAAGGACTGTAAATATATACTCCTGTTCCTCCAATCTCAATAAATGTCATCTTGGAAGTAAATTTGTATTTTAATAAGAAAAAAAAAAACATCTCAGACTCTAAAGACAGTCAATCTCATTTCATAGTAATCATAGGCTCAGTATCCAATGGGTAAGGTGATAACCTCTCTACTTCTGCATTGATACCAGTTGTGAAAATGTGATTACTTGTATATATTACAGAGGCAATTCCCTCTTAGGTTACTTATACATGTTTCAATTCGATTTGTGCCGCGATTGCTTGACACAGTTATTGTTGCATCACTCAGATCCTATAGTGCGTACAATGATGTATGAGTGATGCTTAACAGATGCTCATTTATATATGGCAATCAGTTAAAAGGACCATATGCTGGAATATTATTAGGAAATCTCCTTTAGAAACTGAATCAGTGAAATTTGGAGGGGAATATAGAAATTTCTGCAACCATTACATTAAAACGCTGTTACATGTTCCCCGATGTGCCTGCTGTTTCCACCAGCAGTCACATTCATTTAGAGGTCCATGGGCAAAAAATATAATGGAAGCAGTGTCGCTCAGTTTTAATAAAATCACAAAGAGAAGCCAGGCAAGTGGTAACATCTCTCTTTTTTTTTTTTTGGGTTTTGCTACCATTTTCATAGAAAAATTAATAAAAGGATCTACCACCATTCAGACGTCATTGAGTAAAGTCTAAGTAAAATGATAATTGTACTATTGACTGTGAACAAATGAACATATTTTAACAAATAGCACATGAATACCACAAAGTGTCAAAGTACTTTTTTTCTATAAAATTAAACAATTCAAGAAAGTCACAAGGGGCTTGAATTTGCCACAAAGATAACATGCCACAACTGTGCAGGCGCAGCCATTGTCTTTGTTCTCTTCATCAAGGCATGAATATGATTAAAAGTAAATATACACGTTTGATTACAGTACATAATGAACACACTGGTGTGAGCGGAGGCAAATTTATTGGAGCAGGAGAATTCATTTTTTAATGAACGCTCCCCTTAGTAAAATTAATTATTGTTGCGGTATTTGCACTTTGTTAATGCTGGGAAGGATTGTTTGTGGAGAATGATGTCACAATGATCTTTACTATTAGAGAAAACTATTTTTCCTTGTTTGTATAGTTAAGGTTTCCAGATTCTACCATCAAAGATTTTAATAAAATGTAAAACTGATTTTGTTATGTATGGAAAGAATATTACTTTGTTATTTGCATGTATGTGCACATATTGTGTGGTTTTATTTGTTTGCCAAATATAACTTTCTGAAACCTAAATGCAAAAATAAGCTTTAAATAGTCACCAGTACATGTAATATTTATGGCATATATTTACCATCCAGATTCATCAAGCAAATAGGCTTCATTTGCCCTATCACCATATATTTTCTTTTGGCTTCCTATTGAAAGTAGCTGCTACCAGTCGCCTCAGGTGGAAGGGTCCAAAGATGCCCCCAAAAGCTGGAAACAGGCAATTATCTGCAAAATACAATGTGTGTATGGAGATTGGTGTGCAGATTTTACTATGGGGCCTAGATCAATGTATGTACACTATTGCTTGTGTGAAAAGAACCATGATCTTATGTGATTTTGATTTCTGCCTCTGTTACTTGCATATTTCCTTTGTGCCCACACTGGTGCAGTACCCAGGTTTTATGCCAGTCTCACCTAGACCATCTGCCTCTTCCATAACCAATAACTGGTTTGTTGATGATGTTACTTCCCATACACAGTACAGAACCTACATCTGAAGGGAAAGCTGCTTGTTTTATGCAGATGTAAGATCTTATGGGATCTAAGTCATTCTCCTGAATACTGAGATCGACATGCATGACCTTAATCACGGGAAAGATTTAGCCCCTACTATCTTACATATTTTAGATGGAAATGGCTTTCAAGGTTTAACAAAATACGCCCTACTAGATTATATGTGAAAGTAGAGTGGCACTGATCTATTCCTAGCAGTAGCTACAGGCAGTCCGTATTAAGTAGCTCAAGTTAGATTTCAACATTATTGACAACTAAAGAAATGTATGAACTGTTTCAATGCCCTCTGGTTCTCCACATCATTTTCATGTAGTGTAAGTGGATATAGATCATTATACTATAAGAACATTCTTAAAGACACGCCCATCTTTTCCTGAGATAAAAGAGTTAACTCTAACCCATATTGTGTTTCTAGTCCTTTTTCAATAAGTGTGGCACAAGTTAAATATAACATTACATGCACAATGGGCCTTTGTTAGCACTCAAAAGTGTTGTTGCAGAGTTCTCCAATAATTATGATGATATTGTTGTAGCACCGTCACTGCAGAACAGTCCGTGCAACTATATGATCTGTTTCAGGAGAAAGTTAAACACAAAACTATGTAAAAAATGAAGGTTTTTGTGTAAAACATTGAACCAAAAAAGAACCAATCCCCCTGGTCACCCTTTTGAACAGTCACATTAAAACACATTAGTAAAGCCTTCAAAATATGTCTCACCTGAATCCTAGGGGAAGATATTTTGGGTTTCCAGTTAAGAAATGGGATCATGACAAAATCTGTTAGATAATTATTAGTGTTTAATAAAAACATAACCAGAAATACATTTCATGTGTTTGATGAATTGGAACTTATTTAATTATAAATAATGGACCCACTTGGCATTACATTATTATTTTTGAGAAATCTTAGCCTTGTGTATTATTAAGTCTACCAGTAAACTTTATAAAATGGTCTTCTTTGAATGAGGGTAGCTCTGTTCTTGATACAGGGAATGGTCATGCCTTGGATAAGCATTGCTTTTTTTTTTTTTATAAAAAATCCTTGTGTCTATAAAGTCTCTGCATCATGGTTAAGACTAAGCACATCACCAAGATTGATGCAGAATGAAACACACTGTGTATATAGAAGGTGTAGCAAAAGACATCAGCGGCCTAAGCATCAGAAAAAATAAAATTGCCGCTATTTGAGCGCATCGCAGGGAAAAGAGAAGAGCACACCTTTAACTAGTAACAGCAAGCACTAAACTCAGCATTATGCAGTCAAGTAGCGCTACCAGCTGATAACACCATTGTTGTCGCAAATGCAGAGTTGCAAAAAAAAAAAAATCAGCTATTGTGCACATTTACAGCTCCTAGGCTTGATCATAGTAATCTCTTTGCCAAGGAATTTACAGTCTGATTATGGTACCCTTTTATAGGCAGGAAATTTCCCTGATTGGAAAGAGTACAATCCACAAACTGATTGGAGAGAAGGCAGGAAAGAGTTTACAAGATGCAGTTCAAGTCAAGAACACATTACACAGTAAGAGATTTAAAAAAGCAGATCCTCTGCTTGGCAGATCTGTAAAGATTTCACATGTGGATAGGATAACCAGTGACTGGATCCTGTGACTGGCAGCTTACAAAATGTATGTTAAAGCTGTACTTTTTTATATAGGGAGGAGCCTACGCTGAATGCTGATATGATGATTGGGGTGAAGATATCCCAGGATGCCCCAGGAACGTAAGAGGTGCAATGCAAGAGACATGACCTGAAGCACCTTAACATAGGCAAGGGTAGTCATTCTAAGAATTTACGTGATCCTGTTTACTCCTGGGTCTAGCTAAATTATTAGCTATGCAAGAACGAAGTTTCAAGGTATTATCAAACATCAATAGAACAATTAGCTTAAAAACTGTTTTCAGTGTGAACAAATGGGGTTGCGAAAAAATCTACCTTCTAGTCAAATCAACAAAAGCTGAAGGATCTACAGGTGAAGGTGAAGATTATTTAGAGCAGTTAAAACCAGCACCAGGTAGAACTGTGAGAGAAACAATATTGCAACCATAGGATGTTTATTTTGTAATTATCATGAAAGGTTTTCAATACATCCATAAATATGTAAAATTAGAAGAAAGTTATGTGCCCCATGCAGCAATTTCTACATATCTGGACATTGGACTACAAACAGCAGCCATATCATACAATGATCAGTTTTCTGCCACTCTGTATGTAATGGTTATGGATAAGATGTTTGGTAGGGTTGTTTTAAAGTAACAACAGATTTTCAGAGGAAGGAGTCGAGCTGGATTAAACATTAGCTGGATACTTTTTTTAGTGGGAACTGCCTGAATGTATGATTTTGGATTTGTCCAGAGTCAGCAAAAGATGTTTTTGTTTTCTGCTTGCCTTGAGATGGCTTGATTTACAGAGTCAGCTAAAGATTTTTGTTTCTGCTTGCCTTGAGATGGCTTGATTTACAGAGTCAGCTAAAGATTTTTTTTTCTGCTTGCCTTGAGATGGCTTGATTTACAGAGTCAGTCCTAGTCTTAGTTTTTCATGTTGTTGCACTTCACAGATCATTTTGTGGTTTCAATTACTTACACACCTTCCATTCTAGGCGCAATCTATTCCACACATCTTTCAAAATCTTTCAGATGTAATTTGGGAACAAGCAATTCAGCTTCTTTCAAAATCTTTTCAAATCACTTTCCTATATTGCTTTACAAGTTCATATATTGCCAAAATTGGGATAAACTGTGATTTCATTATTTTGAAATATGAGTGATTCTTTTTGCAACAGGTTTGCATTAATTTTATCTACTCCCTGTAGTTCTTTAGAACAAACGCAAGTTCATTGAAACCGTTTCATTTACATTTAACACTTTTTTGTTTTTATCTTGATTGTAAGTATTCGGATCATGTAATAATGTATTTCAGTCACGAAGAGGTACTAGTGTTAGGTGTTTAACTACTTTGCCACAGACCTTATCTTAGGTTGTATAACAAACTGCCTAATCTTCTAGACAAGAGGGCTAAGTGATTACATGTCATAGTGTGTAGTTTTTACATTGACACTTCCCAGATTCTGACATATCCCCGGCAAAGAAATCACTTGTCTGTTAAAATTACTTTTAAAAAGCTGTCAGAATTGAAAGGCCTGCTGTCAGGAATAGCTGGAGAAAAACAGTAAAAAAATATATTAATATCTCTTTCACTCTATGGGTGCTGCATCCCAGGAATATAAGGCAAGGCGCAGGATTCAAAGACTGGAGTTGGCACCTAAATGTAGATGTCATTTCTTAGTGCCTTTACAGGAAACTAATGGAATATTGTTTTATTTCTCTGCACTAAGGGTGTTGTTATTGACTGAAGTGAGAATTCGACTGTCGAATTCTCAAACAGCGGATTCCCATAGCAAATCCGCGACCGCGACAAATCTCCCATTGTAAAGTCCCAACCATGACAATATTTACATAGTAAAGCAGCCGCTGTGACAGTATTCTCGTTATAAAGCCGCAACTGCAATGGTAGCAGTCTATTGCGACTTTAGCTGGCGAATTCACACCTTTTATGCAAGAATTTGGACTTTAGCCAATAACTCCCTAAGTGTTCAAAAATGACTTGTCTAATATATCCTAACATGTTTTAAACAGCAATATAAGCAATGCTGATAAATGAGGAAAAATATCTAAATATGCACCGAATAATGGAAGTAATGTGGTGTTGCCAGTAAAGACTGCTCAGGTCTAGTAGACGATAATAACCTTTCATTATATTATCTCTATTACACCAGGGATTGACAACGGTCTCTGTCACTTACTTTCATTTCTTTTTATATATCCCCCAGAAAGTGAGACAAAATGATTGTGTTGGTAAAGAAGCAGGAAGGAAATGAAAGCGTTACTAAGTAAACAACACATAGTTTTTTTTTAGGTCAAAACAAACGTTTTTTTTTCTGTTGATAATATCCCTTTAGCAAACTTTGTCCTGTTGATACATTTCCATCCATTTTGTTTTTTTACTTTGTATCATGGGAGTTATCTTGTCAAGGAAATAAATGATTTTGCTCATTCAGATGATCGATATTTACTTCTGTAACCTTTATTCCAGTAAAGGATAGACGATATACGTGTTATTTTTTTCTGTAGAATTTTTTTTTTTTTTACCTACCTGTTCCCTGTAGACAAATAAGTAAGTAAAATTTACTAAAGATCAAATATACATATAAATTGAAAATTGCACTGCAATTTGCTAGTTTTTTTTTTTTTTCTGGAATATATTATATTGCTAGAAAAATATGATAAAAGCAGCATTAGCATGCGTATTCCCATTCTTTATTCTGAAATAATCTCTTAACTAAATGTCAGGCTTGTGACACACCTCATGAAAATTGTGTGTGACTTTTCACTCCATCAGCCCTGGTAGCCCTTTAGTCAAGTAACTGCCCTTATAGAGGTCAAAGCCACCTTCGTGTTTTGAATGAATGTCCTGGTAAAGAGCAATGATCCCACACACAAGTGACTGAAGTCAA
>WMED01000708.1:0-32069 GCA_019650415.1 Pipa parva
AGACTTTGTAAAAATTAACATTTGTGTCATTCTCAAAACTTTTGACCATGACTGTATTCTCCACTTAGTTAATAGTGAGAAGGGACTTCACGTATATTTTGGTGATGCGACTTGAATTGTAGAGAGATGAATTTGACAGGTGAATTCACCCTTTAGTGAATGAGGCCCTGAATATTATATCTTATGTATAAGATGCTTAATGCATTTGAATAGACTTTTATTTAGGATCATTGCTAATGTGCATATGTATGGAGAAACAGGAAAACTGCCTAGGGCTTTATGCATCTGAATTGCCTTCCATATAAGATCAGTGCTAACGTGTATTTGTTTAGTGATGGGTTATAAAAAATTGAAGCTGCTCAGAGAACCCAGAAGCTATCAACTTTTAAATAGTTTTTCCAAAAGCAGCATTATAAGGAAAATTGCAATGTCCACAAATTGCTTTTTATACAAACAAATGTATGTATGTATGTATAATTTTATTTATAAAGCGCCACAAATTTACGCAGCGCTGTACAATTCAGCGATACAAGTACATTACAAACAAGGGAAAACTGCATTAAACAATACAAGTAAAATATAACAAGGATTCATCAAATTAAGTGCTAGGTAGTGATTGACACAAGAGGTTTAAAATGGTTTAGGTTGTTCATTTACTGTTTTCATTACTTGAAAAAAAGGTTGGTTTACACTTTTAGTGCATACCATCATATGCACACCTGGGGACCTGGTGAGTCCACATCCCCGGAGTTCTATTCTATATGAGTAGGAGGTGGGGCTTAATGACTCAATTGCATAACCAAGGGGTGGTGCTAATGGGTTGGGAACCAACTGGGTGGGTTTATGGGTGGGAGGAGGTGATGTTTGGGGTGGGAAGGGGAGGTATTATTTATTTTTACCTGGAGACCAGATGTTTGCCTTGCTAACCTCAAGTCTCTGGGTGAAACCCAGCAAGTTCCCATCACTGGTCATATGCAGACTTCTTAGTATTGTCCATTGAAATGGATGGCTTAACAGACACTGAGCAGTGTACCTCATCAGTTTGGAATGTAAATGGTGGTGTTAAAGTATGTTAGAGGGGTCCATATTTGTCCAGTTGTTGGGGACCCTGTGATTTCTGATGACAGCTCTGGGTCACTTTACGAGGTATACAGATGTAGCAGAGGTGATGTCACTTAAAACTTTTTGTTAGAACTAAAGAACAATAATAAGGTTTCATCAAGCATAACTGTATTTAACTATTTTGATAATAACTCTTCAATTTCTCCATTGAGTAAAGTAAAAACTTGTAACAAGTACAAGTTATAAATGACCCTTCTCCTATATCCACTTCTACTTTTCCTTTATACACATTACTAAATCTGAAATGGTAACCCTATCTGTATACCAACTGACATGCAAAAACATACTGGCAAAGTGAAATTCACAGAGAATGAGCTCAGCCAGAACAGTTACAGTATATGGAGAGGTAAAAAAAATGAATAACTGATTCGAGCTGGCGGCTCTTGTCTGCCTAGTGTTAAGAACTTGAAGTAGCAAGGCTTGCCGGTCTACTACTTTCCAAAGGAACAGCATGAGTAAATCAAGGAAGGAAAGCATCAGTTTCCAAGACCCCAAATATTTCCTTTTATTGGTAGTGTAACTACATGAGTGGTGTGTCTGTGATCTGGGACTACAAAATTTGAAAGCCAATTACATTAATAGTGGTTATGCTATATTTTGTTCCTAGAGTTTAATGAGGTGTTTTAGAATTTGGCATTAATTATCATTTGACTATTGTACAATTCTGGTTGATCAATTTAAATAGGAGGAGGAGTTCAGCAGTAGTTTTAAAAGTTTGAATTTGTATTTCAAATTGTATACCTTAAGTAAAACCTGAATCTAGGTCATTTTGCTCTTGAGACAGCTTTTAAAAGTTTTCTGTTGTGTAGATGTTTACAATCTATTCATTGTAAACATGTCTAGCTTCAAGAAATATGATATTTTACATTATATATTATGCTGCCATTTAAAAATATAAGAAATGCCCTATTTGCAGGATGAGAGTAGGATATCTCTCTTCACAGAAAGGGATGGTGCAAAGCATAAGAATACTTTATATTAGTAGCCATTATACTGATGTCTGGAGAAAGAATACCTTATTCAAGTGATATCTGTTGCATTAATGCAAAGGGACTAGGGTACTCAGTGAAAGATTAATTTAAATGGGTAATCTGGGGGCAGTTAAAAACTGAACTGCAAGATTTTTATGACTGCTCCCTAAAACAAAACAAAAAAAATAAAAAGCAAACACTGTAATCAGTGCTGATAAAACAGAACACATATTATATATTAAAATGCCCTTAGTTTTGGTAGAAAATTCCCAGAAGGTATATTAGTCATGACTAAGGATTAGTAGGATTTTGTGACCATTACAGACTTGAATTCGGGTGAAATTTATTAAAAGCGATAATATTGATATCGTGATATCGAACGGTTTTTACCAATATCACGATATCGATATTACTGATATTGCGATATTGAATTTTGGCCAAACCATTGATTTCAATGGCAGAATGGCTGTAAATTTCAATATCGCGATATCGATGTTACCGATATTGCAATATCGGTAAAAATTGTTCGATATCACAATTTTGGTAATTTTACTGATTTAAATAAATTTCACCCATGAATACAATCATGATAATGATTGAGATATTGCTAAACCTGGGTATTCAAAATAGTAAGTGGGGTAAAGTAAAGCAGTAAGAGGGTTATGAATTAAAGGAGACAAAAAAAATCACAGGTTGTCTGAATAGTTATTTCTGCTCAGTTTTCACCACTGAAAAAGTAGCACAAAATGCCCCAGTAGTAGGAAACCCTTTCCCTGTAGATTAAATAAACTATTACATTAATTAGGGCAAAATTTATTAAATTCGGAAAGACCAGTGGTCTTTCCAATTTTACCAAGAGAAATCTCATTTTGTTCTCTCAAGATTTCATTTGAGATCACGAGATTGAGTTTTTCGATCTCGAGTTTTTGACTTTTTTTCCATGGAAAGGTAGTCATGCTTTACATTAGTAGCATGGCTACTAGAAAATACTAGAAAATATAGAAAATCCGGGATCGCGAAACTTGATCTCATTATCTCTAACAAAATCTCGCGAGAATAAAACAAGATTTTGCTCAGTAAAGTCGGAAAGACCCAGAGCAGTCTTTAAGACTTTAATAAATTTCTCCCTTATAGAGGTAGCAGTACCTGAATGCTTTAAACTAAAAGTGAACAGTTTACAGGCCCAGATGGGATACACCCCATATAACCCCACATATATATATATATATATATATATACAGTATATGGTATTAAATAACTAAAGCACCTCAATTGATTGATCTGTTTAATAAATCATGTGATATTCACATGTTTCATGATATACACAGTAGATAGCATTTTACACAGAACTTCCACCTCAAAACTAATTAATTAAGAGGAGGGAACAGAGTGCGCAACACATAAGTTCCTACCCATCCTCCTTTAGGAGTTGGGAATAATATAAATGTGAGATGGTTACAGCTTAAACAAGCATTGCATAGTACACATGAAAAGCAAGGACATTTGATGAGATTAGTTTCAAGTGAATCTATATGAGGGGAGCAATGTTTTTTGAAGCCGTTGTTCTTTAAAAACATGTCTTGGGACATGAGCCTGGTGAAATAGCCCCGTATTGAATGAATAATGGAAGAAACCAAGAAAATGAGCTGGAAGTGTTTTGCAATAAGAGAACATTGCAGAGCGTTACCAGAAAAAAATGTTAACTACAATAACTGAAGCAAAGCATGGGGAGGGGTGTTAATATAGATAAGAGAATTTAACAGCATTGAAGGAGTGAATTATAAATTAGGAGCATGTACCTGGAGAGACAAATGTGAGAAGATGCTGTAAAAAGAACTGTATGGAATATAAAAGTAGCAGCGTACGTCATTGGATTCTAGGCTGTCAGGCTGATACAAATACATAATCATCCATAGTATTTTTCCTTTCTTCTTTCCCTATTTTTGCACACATTCTCTTGCCATTTCCATTTTTGTCGATTGCTGCTTTATTTGAAGAGTGAAAAATTAAAAATAAATAAATAAATAAAAGCGAAAGTATTTCACCTGTGTCAGTCATCAATTGGAAACTATATTTTTCAGCATATTGTGTAGTTGTGTCCTACAACTGTTTAGATTCTGCAGTTACCATTAAGAAACTATTAGGAATTTTATTTCATTCCTGAAATGGCAGTAAACGGATGAAAGCTAATGTTTACAGCATGTCCCTAGTCTTCTATTCAGTGCATTGGCAGATTGTCCCACTCGGCTTCAGTGAGTCCTTCTGGAGTTACAGATTGGAACATTATGGAATATTACTCTGGGTAGTGTAAAGAAGGTAATGATTTAACATAAGCATAATGGACACTCATCTCATTTCCTGGTGGGCCCCTATTGAAATGTTTCCTTGTTGGCCCCTTATCTCTCTCTTTTTTTTGGGGGGGTTAGGCCTCAGGCTGACACTGCTTCATTGCACAACATTACTAACAAAATCTTCTTTTCCTAATCTGTGCAGATATATTTCAGTTCAGTTTGACTTATTTGACCAAGGTGAATGCTAATGGATTTTGATATTATAGATGTATTAAATATTCTATGTCTTGAATAGGTCCAAATTTTGTAGTACCTTCTGAATGATGCCACCCTTGCCAGTTCCATAAAGACAAAAAGAAAAATCTGATTTTCGAGACTGCATAAATGTAATCTACAGATTGGATAAGCATACATTTTCCAAACAATACCTTATTAGCTCATAGGTGCCACCAATGCAGATGAGAAAACAGAAGACAGAGTCAACAAACACACACATTTCTCCTACCATGTCGCATTAAAAATCATTTTACGGTTATTCCCTTTTAACTTTGAATTACTGTAAAAGCAAAATGAAAAACATGATTTTTTTAAAGGGAGAGTAAATAAAAAGCATTTAAATCTATTATATTTTGTCAAACAATTAGAGAAAATGTTGCTATATGTTAATCCATTAATAGGTGGGTCAGTGTGGGATGTATTGGGTTTTAGTGCCATCTGCTAGTGTAGATGTTAATATAGCAGATAAAAGGTTATGTTATATACAAAGTTTTCCCTGAGGGGTAGAATTTTCCATGAGGTATTTGAGAAGTAGAGGTTGTGTGACCTGGATTATATAAAGGATGCCTCGTAGTGAAAGAGTTCATTCTTTCACATCCAGTTGAGAGAAAGTATCCACCCAGCAAGGGGATTTCCCAAAAGGGAACTTAGAGTTAAAGTGTGAGATTAAATATATGAATAAAGGAGTATCAGAAGGTAGGAAACCTCTAGTAGGTGTCCCCTAAGAACAGATGTCATGCAGAGCTATTATTATAGCTATATTTTGAAAGACAGAAAGAGAATAACAGGCACTCCTGAGGTAGATGGCCCTAAGGGGTTGTCTCAGGAACGAGTTCCTGTTAAAGAAGCATCATTATAGCATAGAGGTAAGCAAACAGGTAGTTGATGTCATAGGGTGCAGTAGTGCATGACAGTTTAGAGGGTTATAAGGGATAACGCTAAGTCATCATAGAAGGTAATTAAAGGGTAACTCCCAGAAGGTGAGGTGGACATCCTGCCCTTAGAAAGTGAGTGTTAGGGTTAAAGCTTACTTTTCTTGGTGATGAGCTGCATCTTAGCAGGGACATAGTAGGGACTCATAAATGAACAGGTGCATTTTTTACTACAGCAGTGTTTCTTCAGATTCACTTAACATGCAAATGACATATTTGACAATGTTCCATAGGTTCTGGTTCACATTCTCTTAAACCAGAACTCCTCTCTGCAGCTACTCTTTTCATATCTTAGGTTAACTGTAGTCCTTTTATTTGGTGATTAGCCATGCTGCTTTAGCAATATAACTATCCCACTGCTTCAACTTGGCAAAGAGCTGCAGTAGTATAACTATAGTGGTTTATATTTTACTCCCCTCTTAAGAATGTGTAATACATATACCCAATAAAAGGGTTCTTCAAGGCTCAGCTGTTGGTTAAGCCTATTCCTTTCTTTATAATTATTACTCTAAGAGCAGAAAAGAACATAGCAATAATTATAATGAAATAATGTATATAGAGAGAGTATTAAAGAATATAATTTAGGAAGGGATGAATGTAAAAAAAAATGGAGTGGAACAGCTAAAGTAGAGTTTACTATAGGAGCAAAGGAAGAATATAGACAATATTGTATGGAGTTAAATAAGTTAGTGAGTGAGGATGAGAGATGTGACCTGAGCAAATATACCGCCACTGAATGGGAAAGGGCAACAAATATAGTGATGACATAGGACTGTGATTCTTTAATTAATAGAAGTGTCTTTAACGCGCAGCAGGTGTCACAATCATTCTAAATGTGTGATTATTTAGCAGGCTAAGATAACCTCTCACATTCACGCATCATAATAATTTACTTAGACATTTTGCTTTCACAGGTTTGTAATGATATTTATGAATTGTGCATTGTCAGTTGTTATTTTTTTAAAGCCACTTGAATGTCATTGCATAAAAGTCTGAATCCATTTTCTGATGAGAAATAAAGTTTGAGACATTTTCCTCCATTACGTGTGTAGCAACATTAGCCATGAGTCTGGTACTTATTCAGATTCAGAAATAATTGTTTCATCACTTATTACATGTGCGTTTCGCAGCAATAAGGACTTTAAACTGAAATAAAATGAAATTTCAAACAAATATATTCCTAGTATCTGTATTTCTTGTTTCCCTGATTAATTGTAACTTTATTTAGGTACGTTTACATTTTATTTAAGTTAAAAGCATTTGAAATTGGCTCCTGCATTTTACTTCTAAATTCTCTTTGGAAATCATCCTATCAATAAATTAAAAGAGATAGTTATAAAGGTCATTTTGAAATAAACAAAAGGCAAGAAAACACACCGCCACTCACCTCCTCAGAGTTATAGGCTAGGGACACTGACAATAGCTGGGTGCACAGTCTTATTGAAAATGAACTATCCAAGCAAAGGAGGGAGCAGAAAGAGATCTGTGAGAGCATAATTAACCTGCACACCTAAAACATAACTTTTATTCTTATGCAGTTAAAATCAAATAATGTAATAAAGTGCTTTATAGTGATAATATGTACTTCATTATAATATTGAATATTTTCTCATGATGTCTCATATTTCCGAATATGAAACATCAGACACAGATCAAGAGAGTGAGGCTATCTCCCTCCCACACAATTTAGTGGTAATATGTAGTGCTGAATAAAATTTAGCAATGTTGAAAAAGATCAATAAAAGATAAATATCGATGTGTTAATCCTGCACTTTACATTGAATTCATTGGAGCTTCTTTTTGATCCATATTGACTATTTTTCCAACACAGACTCGAGGGAATAATGGGTTTTAGCTTCCCTCAGCTGGTCGAACACTTAGGGGGTAATTCAGGATAGTGCAAAATGAAGTGCGGAGTCTTCGCCTCACTTCGGACTGACTGATATGCGCTTGCTGATGTCCTGCACGCGGACATCAGTGAGCGCTTTAAAGGGATTCCAGTCTCAGCGAGGCAACTCTTTTGGTCTCACCGAGACTGGAATCCCTTTAAAGCGCTCGCTGATGTCCGCGTGCAGGACATCAGCGTGCGCATATCAGTCAGTGCGAAGTGAGGCGAAGGATTCCGCACCTCACTTTGCACTACCCTGAATTACCCCCTTAACCAGGAGAACAGCAATAAAAAGGCCAGAAGGGGCTTCATAAATATTGGTATCATCGAAATAGATGTTTTCAACCTAATTACATAATTCGAGTTATTTCAATCTTGATATACCAGGAGAATTTTTAATTTTTTTAATTTTTATAAATATACCCCAAATACAAAGCAGGAATTATGCTGAAATCAACAATCACATGTACAGGAATTTCTCTCATTTCTCAAAGTGTCTCATAGGTGTGTGTTTTTGTGACAATTAGACACAACTTTGCAAAATTCTGTAAGAAAATGTTATTTTCTGTGATGTGACAAAATGTTGCACAGTTCCCATTATCAATCATTGTCTCTGCATATTTACACACCTCCCTGCATCTAGATTTAACTTTCCCAAATGAAAGTGGCAAACTCGGGGGCGTATGACAGGGTTTCTGTTAATATTCTGGTGACATTTTACTAAAAAGGCTTAAAAATGTGGAGACTGAGCGCCAACATGAGTTACAATTACCTGTCTTTGCAATGACTGTAAAAACAATTGTTGTAATTTATGCAACTATTCTCCAGCAAGCAAAACATGACATAATGATGATATTATCATTATAATAATTGATTCTTATTGCTAGTATGTTGTCATTAGTGTAGATTAAAATATAGTTATATATATATGTGTTGCCTCCTTTCAACAGATCTAGTGATGATGATTTCTCTACAATATATTTATTTATGATACATTTGTTACAATTTTTCACTACTACCATTCTCCTGACAATACCCAGAAATTACTATGCAACAATATGCAATGGGCAAATTGTTATAAATATTTGTTCATTCAGATTCACTCTTTGATAAATATGCCCCTCAATTGGTAATATTCGAACTATGGGTATATTTTGCATGGGATGGACAAATTTCATTGTACAATAGTAATTCCCTTTGCACGTTCATGCTACTGCAATACAGATAATATTTCCAACATGGTGTTCTGAGTTACAACTTGTGTAATGAACAGTTGTGAATGGGTTATTATTTATGGGACATAACAAGTAAATATGGAAAAAAAGTGTTGTTTCTTTTCCTTTAAAGATAAGACAATAACCTTACATGTAAATCTATGGCACAAGTCCCTTAAACACATCAGAATATATCTAAATGCATTATGCTCAAATGACAAAATTCACTTTAAAGAATTTGACAGATTCATCCAAATACATCTGTATACAGGGCCTGTTCTTTTTCTTTGTATAATCTAACCAGGAAATCCAGGTCCAATATATCTACTATGGAATTTATGCTTGAGGTGCTAGTGTGTCTGAATAAGAACTGTCCAGAAAATTAGAAACCAGAGTGCCTTAGAAAATTATATTGCAGGGACATTGTTACAGGGTTATTTAGCGCAAAGGAGTGAAGTGAAATTTGAAATGGAAAGGGGACTTTTATTCAGCACCTTTACATGAGTAAAGCAGAAAAATAACAACAACAAAAAATAAACACTTAAGTATTTCACAGTCTCTGCGTTTTCATTACAAAAAACATTCCCCAATAGAGTTACTGACCAGTTCTCTCTCACAGCCTCTTAATTCAGCAGTGGGGGCTGTATCTTTCTCTCTAACTTCCCAAAACCAGCAGGAATGGATAACTCGGCACACAGCTTATTAATCAGGAACCTGCAGTCCAGAGTGTTAACCCCTGGAGTGCTAGGCTACCTGCACAACTATAAATATTTCACCTGTTTATAAGACACTCAGTCACAGACAGAAGCACTGGTGTGTCAGGACATGCATTGGTAATCACCAGTACCACCAACAGAAAAGTAGGTGGAAATGCACACCAAATTTTGATTCTCTGGTGATGGATACTACTCTAAAAACGGGTGCCCGATCAAAAAATACTGATCATTACTTTTCGATTGATTTTTCTGTTCGAAACTCTTCGAATTTTACATTAGTAGTATGGCTACCTTTCCACTGAAAAATCCAATTGAAGAACTCTATCAAAAAGTTTCGATCGGTAAAATCGCTTGAAAAGCTTGATCAAGCACCCGTTTTTTACGTCGATAAAACTGGAGAAGGTAGAAATTGAGCTTCATAAATATCGATAATTTCAATGCGATATTGAATAGTAATTTATAGAAAAAAATTAGTTTCCCGCAATATCAAAATTCAGTCAAAACTTTTCAACCTGTTCATTTCTATGGAAAATCCATAATATAAATAATTTCGATGGAAAAATTAGATATTGCAATGTTGAATTTCCAATACCGTGATATTGAAAATTTGTTTGTGACTTTTTTATAATTTTCAAACTTTTTGGTGAATTTTTCAGTCGAAAAAGGACTTTGAGACTTTAATAAATAAGTGTGTGCAAATTCTACTCTACTAATTGATGCAAAAACATTAAAGACACCCAACCAATGGTAAATCAGTAGGCAAAAAGGCATATATTCATAAAAATATGATTACAATATCAACTGAAAAAATTCAGGGATGGTTTCACCTATGCTACAAGCAGGGCTCAAATGACTATAGACTATCTGAATTTAAATTGAAAACAATCACTGAAGTCTTGCTAAAGGCATTTTTTAAATCTAGTGCTGATTTTTCAACTGATCTTTTATGGGTATGGTAAAAGAGATAAAATAAGGCTTGCATTAACCTCTTGTTGTCAGTTGAGACACTTCTGAGGGCATAAAGTAGGTATAATGCAGTGTTAGAAATGTTATATATTCATATTATTAAAAAAAACACAGGGCAATAAAGTATGTTTTGCTACACAGTCATCACCTCATTGTGCCTGTTTACATTTTTAGCTCTTTTGATCATTTATTTATGCTACTCAGCTCCCACTTCAACACTGAAACCATTGCATCTTATATACTGGTTCAGGGAATTGGTCTAGATTTTCAGAATAATTTCACTTCAAAGATGAGGCCACTTTGAATAGATATTTCTATAGAAATTAATACTTCGCATGTACTTACAAACAAATTAAAATATTTAAAAAATGTGTCTGTATAAATATATATATATATATATGTATATATATATATATATATATATAATATACAATATATATACTGTATATATAAACCACAATAAAAAAAATTTCCTCATATTGGAAATTTATGTGTAATAAAAGGCTAGTCTGCAGTTTTTTGAATGTCCAGCTCAAGATTTCCTATCAGTGTCAGATGATATCAGAGACTCCCACAATGTGCAGCTGATTTTGTATAATGTATTCTACTTAGAAACAACGGAAAGAATAGCTTTTCCTTTTGGCAATAGGGTTGGTGGCACATTTGTCCCAGATGTAAGGAATCAGCTGGATATTTACTCTTACAGAAGAATCATTGTCATGATATACATTATCTAAATACAGTTTATTAAACTCTTAATGCAAGCAAGGACAATTGCATCAAACTAATGTCACACAATAGAATCCAATAATATTTTTTTCCCTTATCCAATTATACAGAAATCTAGAAGCTTGTTAAGATTGACAAATTTGCCACTAAGAATTTGGTGGGCATCTAAACATATTTAGAATACCCAACCTCTTGAACTCTTATTCCTTTTTATTTTACATCAGTTGTCCAAGAACTACAGTAACATAATAACATAGTTTATAAGGCTGAAAAAAGACACAAGTTCATCTAGTTCAGCCTATTTTCCTGCAATGTTGATCCAGAGGAAGGCAAAAAACCCATGAAGCAAGAGCCAATTATCCTCATATTAGGGAAAAAATTCCTTCCCAACTCCAAATATGGCAATCAGAAATACAGTAGAAAAAACTCACCCCAGGGATCTTGGACCTCATCGACTAAACTAAGAATAGTCACATAGAGGTCTGAATTTACATCTATTCACCACTTCCCCATTTTCATTTATTGACTAAACTCTACATAGTAAATACACAACCAATTCAAGCATTTATGATAGTCGTAATCCTATGGATCTCTTTGCATCTCTTTGTGCTCACGTGCACAAGTACTTTTACTTTTGATTAAGTGGAGGAGTGTGTTGTATGTGTGAATATGTCTAGATGTATTGCTCTGAATTCACCTGTTTGACTTCACCATTTCAAAGTGGTCAATTGGTGGGCTGATGGCAGGGATCCAGTGTTGCCTAAGGTGACTATTCAGTCAAAAGTGACACTGGCGATTGCAACTTATTGACAACATGACCTTGGGACAAGGTGACATAGAAACAGATAAAATATTCACAGAATACAGTTAGTGGGAATATGGTGAGGATGACATCACTGCCCTTCACTTGTCAAATTTGCCTCACTTTGTATGAATTTGCATTCTACTTCTATCTGCCTGACTATGCTACAAAATGCATGCTATAGTGATCACCACTGTCTGCTTGTTTGACAAGTGCATTCTCCACTTAGTCAACACAAAGAAGTGAATTCAAATCTATTTTGGTGATGCGACTTGAATTTTGAATTGTATCAAGGTGAATTTAACAGAAGACCTCTGACTAGTCAAAGAAAATGGTAGTATACAGTCCACAGCATACAGTATTTGTATTTCCTTTAAAGTGATCCTGATAATTTCATACTATTCCTATATTGTTACTCTTTATTGTTAGACTCTTTGTTGTTTGAAGAACAAATTACAATATCAGAATGAGAAGACACTGTATACAGGGTGAAATTGATAAAACTCATAAAGACCTCTCTGGGTCTTTCTGAGTTTACTGGGAGAAATCTCACATTCTTCTCATGAGATTTCTTTTGAGATTTTGGGATCAAGTTTTCAATCCCGATTTTTCAAAATTTTCAATGGAAAGGTAGCCATGCTACTAATGTTAAGTATGGCTACCTTTCCATAAAAATATTTTTCGAAAAATCGAGATTGAAAAACTCGATTATGAGTTATCTCGTGAGAACAATCCGAGTTTTCTCCCAGTAAACTTGGAAAGATCCAGAGCAGTCTTTCTGAGTTTAATAAGTTTTGCCCTTTGAATCATTCAATAGTTTATGCAGTTGAAGTATTTGTAAATTACTACTGCCTCTCACTATTGCAGTGTAATTATCAAGGAAACAAGACTTTTTGGAATGGACAGATTATTAAGTATAAAGCTAATTATACTTTTAGCATCTGAATAGTGCTGGTGACTGTAGAGAGTAACCACTGGGAGGAAAGAAAGATAGCTAAAAGCATAACATAGTTTCTTTTACAGTAGGGGCATTCTAGCTATGATAGCTTTTGCAAGTAGGTGAGGATAAGTGATTCATTAATAAGGTTTTAAATTACCTGGCTGCCATTCTAATAGAAAATTGCACATGTACACTGTGGCAATGATAATTAAATTAAATCAGCAGTGGCTGATCCAGGGAGTTATCCAATTATACTTCATCTCCCATTGTCCTAAGCATTAATTGGTACCAAGCCTGCTGGGAATTTTCACTTGCCATCTTCAGGATCAACAGGGAAAATGGTCTGGTCACAGTTGAACTCACTGAATATACAGTATGTCTTTTTTAGCCACATAATTACATACTCTGTGTTGTGATTAAAAAAGGGAGGCAATTGTGTCCATAAAATTATATTTGGTAGGATTTATTAGACTTGTCACTGTATCATTGAGAATACTACCAGTATCAAGCCACAAAAAATAAAGTTTTCTTTGTAAAAGAAATTTGGAAATGATTCTGCACAACACAAATACATCAAATATTTTTAATGCAATCTTTTATAGGTATTGAATGCATTTGTACAAATACTTGTTAAGAACACTCTTGTTGCCAAGAAACACAGAAGGGTTTGGCCCTTGGCATTTTGTTAAAAATATTGCTTGTAAATGTCTTCTATATTGTAGGTTAACCTGGATAGAAACTGAACATCATTGAATATAGCAACTACAAAACCTTTTTCCAGCTCCTAATACATCTAACAATTCTCCATCACCTTCAACTTCTCAACATCAAACTAAACCACTAGACAAAATTCATGTTTTTATATGTTACATCTGCTTACTCGCCTTTTCACTTTCTCTTCAATGCATATCTGTATCCTCAATTCTTTTCAATAATCTCTAAAGTGTAATAAAATATATAAAGGAAAATGTAACCCCCCCCACTGTGAAATATAAGGATAGTTATAGTTACAAGGACTTCTATGCAGAAATGAATGAACGTGGTCACAGGTCAAGTGCTTTTAAACAGGTTAAGAAACTCCCATGTGGCTTTCAGTATCCTACCATATCACAATAGACAGTTATGTTTATCATTAATAAAACTCTGCAATAAAATTCTGTTTAGCACTTTTCTTGTATGTTTCATCCACTTCAAATATGGTTGAAACTGTTTGCTTTATTTTTTTTATGCTATAGCTGATTATTCCCATTTATAAAGATACATTTTCCAGAGCGACATGTAAATTAACTTTATTTTGAAAGTGAATAGAATTAAATATGGTTCATTTTCTGCATGTATTCCTATAATGTGGATATCCGCTTGATGTTTTGATTACTTGTGAATTACAAGGTATAATTTTATTTTTATTTTCTTCTTCTCTTTTCATCCATTTACAGTTTTGTACCATCTTCATTTCTCAAAACAAGCAGCCCTCAAAATAAATGAGCAACATTTATCTAAAGATCTTTCTATGTCCTTTCACTATCCCTCCTTCTTAGATACCATTTTATTGGCCAGTGTACATTTGAGTCATGCCTTTAATAACCCATCTCATTCCAATTCAAGTATAACTGGAGAGGACTACTTTGTTGTGGATTAATGTAAGACATTTCTGTGAAGTCACACATTATTATTTGTTTGTCAAGTGTTTGTGGAAAACTGTCTGAGTGTGTAAAAGTGTTTTTCTATGTTTAAGTGTTTTAATATGGAAAAGGTTGTATAGAAAAATCATGTGTGTTAAATAGTATGTACAAATGTTTGATTATGGTCAAGTGTCTTTGATTCCACAGTCTCTTTTTCTAAAGACATTGTATTTGCCAGTCTATCTATCAGGAAGGTTTGACAAGCAATGCTCACATTGAACTAGACATAGGAGGTAATTCACCAAACAGCGAACTTACCCTCTGGATCTTTTCCATCAGTACACATACCCGGTTATGCGCTCGCTGACATCCTGCACGCGGACATCAGCGAACGCTTTAAAGGGATTCCAGTCTCGGCGAAGCTCGTGAGGCTAGACTCGAGTCACCTCGCGAGACTGGAATCCCTTTAAAGCATTCACTGATGTCCGCGTGCAGGATGTCAGCGAGCGCATAACCGGGTATGCGTACTGATGTGAAGGATCCGGAGGGTAAGTTCGCTGTTTGGTGAATTACCCCCATAGATGAAGCAAAAAGTCTGTACATAGGTGAATTCTCTCAAGGGTTTGCAGTTTCTTGGCTTCTAAGCTGATGTAATTTGGAACTAATTAATGACCTAACCTTATTGGAATCATACTCTTTTTTCTTTTTTTTTTTACAGATCTTGTTACTTTGTATAATATAAGTATTATAGTTAGGTGTGATAATAAAAAAAACTTTTTAAGTCACCTAAAATCAAACTTCTTCATCTCTTCCAGTCCTGCAGGTGTTAACTTGTTTTGAGATGTTTAATGTATCATATATTTTGGCCATCATGTCCCAGGGCTTGTTAACTTTATCAATGATTCTTTTTTTTTTTTTTCAGCTCAGCAAATTTCAAAAACATGCACTTCTTCCAGAGACAGTTATTCCTTGCCAGATTACTTATGGGACACCGTTTCCAAAGTTTGATGTATCTAAAATTGTTCTTACTAACAGCATAAACAAAAAATTTTACTTTAAAATATGGAGGAGTTGGATAGCTTTTTCTGTTGCCAAACTTGGTTTATGTTGTCATCGGTTTAGGGTTTCCAGTTACACAATAAAATGCAATTTGTTTGTTGGTTAGTCATTTTTATTCCAATCTCTAATGTGAAATAAAGCAAAGAAAGAATTGTGCATGGGGGAATTACTAAAGGGATGGAATCAGCAGTTATCTCTTGTGATACAAGAATTCCATTATCATTTGATATATTTTAAAAACTAATTAGAATTCCCACATTTAGTTGTTTTTCTAAGGTTCTTCTATTTTATTCAACATTTTCAATTGCAATTTTGGAGCATTTAGAGTAGAGGAAAGATTTATTCTTTTACAGTTAAACTAGATGATTTTATTTTTACCAGTATTAATCTGATGCCTAATAACATGCTTCTTATAATCCCCTTTTTTGAAACATTGCAACTTCAGTAGTCAGTTCTTTGGCGTTTACCACTGACCTGTGGATGATGACTACAAATCCCAGAACACTATATGAAGCACGTATTGAATTTAAGGATTCAGTTAGCTACTCTGATCAAGTATTTTTCATGAAAATAAGGTGAATGAAATGAAAAGGAATTCATAAATTCCTTTTATTACTTTATTATCCCACTTTTGAACCCACTCAAGCTTAACTACATCTTTCTTGTACATTGGTGCTAAAAATTTCACACAATATTTCATGTCAAGTGATTTGTAAAGAGATATAATTATGTTCTCATCATGTGCATCTGTGCCCTTTCTGATGTACCCCTTGATCCTATTTGCTTTGGCAGCTGCTGGTTGACCCTGGTTGTTACAATTAAGTTTACTGTCAACTAAAATTCCTAAATCCTTTTCCATGTCTGTTATGCCCAATGTTTTCCCATTTAAAAAATAATCTTGCATTTTCTTTCCTTATGTGCATAACCATACATTTATCAATGTTAAACCTCATTTTCCACTTTTCTCCCCAGGCCTCCAATATTTTTAGAACCATCGGTAATAAAATACTATCCTCCTTTGTATTAACTACTTTACACAGTTTAGTATCATCTGCAAAAATGTAAATTTCACTATGCAATCCCTCAGCAAGGCCATTTATAAATATATTGATGAGAAGAGGATCCAAAACAAGCCCCTGGGGTACAGCATTGTTAACAGTAACTCAGTGTATTTACAATTAATAACCACCCTCTGTTTCCTACCACTGAACCAGTGACTATCCCATTTACACACAATTTCTCTCAGTCCAAGCATTTCAGTGAGTGAGTGCTAATACTGTATATAGCTATGTATTAATATATAGCACAGCAAGTGGTACCAAAGCATACTCTTGTAACAATCACAATTCAGCCAGATCCTGACACAGTATAAATCTGATGGAGTGCTTTATCTCTGCAAGATAGTAAGATTCCCTCATAATGGTATCTAATAATTGATTCCAGTTTAATATTCTCTGTTGGTTGCTTTCTGAGAGACACATTATCTTACTTGGTTTCTGCATTCTACTATACTCAATGAGAATTATTGGAGAGTCAGCTGGGCTTCAGTTGAAGTTAGATTCATCTAGCTATATTATTACTATTTTTCATGAGCTTGGAACTGGCATTTACACAAGTTTATTGCCTATGCAAATTCATTCAATATTGTTTGACAATCGCATACTGGTTTTTCTTCATGACATCTCTAGTGTCATTAACGGTTTATGAATTTTTAACAATATTGCAAATGTGCCAACTGCATTTATTAATGTTTTTTACAGACGATTGTGACATGAATTGTAAGCAATATATGAGATATGAAGATAGGAAAAATTACCGAATGAAACTTATGGATTTACATGTAATTTTAAGTTCTACATTACAGAAGTCATAATCTCTTACCTTATGTTTTCAGATGCAGAAAAAAAAGAGTCAGACCTCAATGTCAATCTCTTAAATCTAAGACAACAGTTTACTAGAAGGTTACACAACTGGATAATTAGATATGTCACTAACAAATTACACTTTAACCACATCAATATACAGATCCAAAACTAAACTACTGATGGAGAACCTATTGTTGCAGTGTGTACAGTGTTCACTCCTCTCACATAGAAATAGATTAGGAATGAAGCACTGCATAAATGGACAACTAGGCATCACCAACATTTAAACGTTACTGGAGTTTTTATTTGCTTTCCTTGGTTTGCTCAGTATTGCAGATTGTACTGATTTTTATGTTATTTATTTATTTTTAAGTTTGTGTTTTAACTATTTCTAATCACATTTGTTTTGTAAACCAACAAGTCCATGACGTCATGGCATAACATATCTGCCACCCCCTTAAAAAGAGGTCTGCAGATGCCCATGGGAGTAACATTCAATTTTTTAGTTTTCTTATCTGTATTTTGTGTTTTTGCGGACCAGTTTCAGAACTGCTTTACTGTGTCACAGGTATAAACATTTTCTTAACTGGAAGATCATGTTAAAGATCTGCAATTCAAAATGCTACAATGAAAATTAAATGGAGTATGATGGTCACTGAGCAGTAGTTAGTGGGGTATTAGGGCAAGGATGTGAGGGTATCTTTTAAGAGGCATTCTCCAGTAGCTCCTTTCCTCCCATTTGTAACCTTCAATTTTTTGTGTATGGAAGAGCAGCAGCATGTCCATGATTGACATATGGCATTGCTAGGTAATGACAAATGCTGGGGGAACCTCCACACTAAGCAATGGTGGGAAATTTAAATAGGCAGTAGATCAGGCACTTGCTGCCTCAGTTTCTTGCTTTACAGGTTCCATAGAGTTTATATATTTAAACTATTCTTGTCTTAATTCTTTTCTTGAGTTACCCTACTCCTTGGCTACCCTCCATGTGTTTGGATTCCCTGTTTGATGAGCCTGTGCTGTTGTCATTTAAATGAATAATTCTCAATTACACACTCTGATTCCAATGTACTAAGATTCTTAAAGGGACTGTTCACTACCTTCTGGATAACTCCTTTGTACCTGTGTCTACCTTCTGAAGCCTTCCAGCTACCACCAGCAGAGGATAAACTCAAGGGCTGCAACCTGGGAGTTTTCTTACCACAAAGACTATATCCCCTTGTGGGGTTTAAGGGTTAGGACTGGAGACTCCTTAGATTCTGCACCCAGGGTGAGCCAGTGCAAACTCTGTTGTAGTAAAGAGTATCTACTTCTTCTCATGACAGTATAATTATCAAAATGGACAGTCCAAGGTGAATTTTCTATCCCAAACAGCCAAGACAGCAGCCATCCTAGTAGTGGGAACAGATGCAATGCAGAATGGTCAAGACTAGTGTTGAGCAATGATGGCAATAATCGTCATCAGATCGATTATCGATTTTTGAAATCATCGAATGGATAATCATTAGCCAATGACGATTATTGCCGATAACGATTATGACTATTTAAATCATAGCCAGCAAGAATGCAGCTACAATTTAGAACCCAATTATTTCCCTATGGAAGTAATTAGGTATAAATCCACTTACAGTGAAAAGCATTCCTTAGCAATAGACCATGCCTCAGTCTTAAACTTCTTAGGCAGTCACTGCACCAGAACAAAATCACATGAAGGGGCTAGGCTGCTGATAAAAGATAATTGTGTGGCTTTGTGTGATTATGCTGTTGTTACAGCTGTCCACTGCATCCTATTGAATGTCTCTGCAACCATAACCATCAAAATGTGCAAGGCTTAGTTATGGCTTTTAACCCAATTATCTCCCTATGGAAGTAATTAGGTAAGCCCAGCTCTAAATTAGATCTTACCCAAAAGGCCAAGAACTAAACCCACTTTCAGTGATAATCACTAGGGGGAGCAGAGGCTGCTTTTCAGGATCCTAAAAAACTCAAGTAGCCTATAAAGTCATGTATTATTACATTTAGGGAGAGTAAAAATGAAAGACAAGAGAGTATAGGTGATACCTTTTATTGGCTAACAGAATAAATGATAAATGCAAGCTTCATCAGGCAATAAGATGAAACTGCCACAATTTTATACAGGAAGGTAAAAAAACTACTCACAAAGAGAGTGATTCTGGTAATCAGTACTAATTTGAATACAGTTTATATTCTATTTCTCACCAACAGTTGGCACTGTGCAATTCTGTAAATCTTTTTTTTTTCCTGTAGCTTTATTTACAATTTGAGGTGTGCGTTCACATGTTTAAACATAATTTTAATCTTTGTTTTCATTTTGATTTGATTTTGAGGATATAGATATATGCATATAGATTTACAAGCTGACTTTTGAATTAAAAGGCTGATTGGGCTTAGACCGATACCCATGGCCATCAGGTGTCTACTAATGATAGGCTGCCTGGACGACCGGGTTGCACTTCATCGTGGCGTCATACGTGACGCCGTGATGTCATCACATTGCGTGATGCGGCGCCCAGGATATCGCGTGATTTGCCGCCAAATCAGGGGATATAAAGCCGGCATACACTAAGAACAAGTTGCACTGTGGGAGGAAGCCCATCCTAAAGGGCAAAACATGTCCAGTTGCACAGGGGGAATCATTGCACTTTGTACCATTGGTGGCTAACGATTACTGTAATGCTCTGTCTCTGCAGCTCCCAGGGCTCCACTTTGGGTAACTAATCATGTCATGTGCAACATTTATGCTTTGACCTGCAAGGTGGGACTGAGCTGTAGAGTGGCTCGAGATATACTAACAGATGTGTGCCTAAACAATTATGGATTATAGTGAACATTTGAGTGATTGTTTTTCAGTAAGATATTGATATATATGGATCTCCCTCTGTCTAGAGAATTTATATATGTTCTTAATTGAACATTTTTAAGTGTTTTTAAGTGTTTCTTTTCAATTTGTTTTTTCATTTTGTTTTCAATAATTATTAAGTAAAGATTTTCTAGTCTGCACAACCATACGGGTTTTCTATCTTTTGTTTGGGAAATTACAGTGATAATCACTAGGGGGAGCAGAGGCTGCTTTTCCGGCTCCTAAAAAACTCAGGTAGCCTATAAAGTCATGTATTATTATGCTTAGGTAGAGTAAAAATGAAAGACAAGAGAGTATAGGTGATACCTTTTATTGGCTAACAGAATAAATGATAAATGCAAGCTTCATCAGGCAATAAGATGAAACTGCGACAATTTTATACAGGAGGGTAAATAAACCACTCACAAAGAGAGTGATTCTGTCAATCAGTACTAATTTGAATATAGTTTATATTCTATTTCTCACCAACAGGTGGCACTGTGTAATTCTGTAAATCTGTGGATTAGTACTAACTTCAATACAGTTCAAATCCTCACCAACAGGTGGCACTGTGTAATTCTGTAAATCTGTGGATAAGTACTAATTTGAATAATATAAACTGTATTCAGATTAATACTTATTCCCAGAATCACTCTCTTTGTGAGTTTTTTAGGAGCCAGAAAAGCAGCCTCTGCTCCTCCTAGTGATTATCACTGTAAGTGGGTTTAGTTCTCGGCCTTTTGGCTAAGATCTAATTTAGAGCTGGCCTTACCTAATTACTTCCATTGGGAGATAATTGGGTTTAAAGCCATAACCAAGCCTTGCACTTTTGCTGGTTATGGATGCAGGGACATTCAATAGGAGTGCAGCGGACACTTATTTGAATAATATAAACTGTATTCAGATTAGTACTGTAAAAACAAAATAATCACACAAAGCCACACAATTATCTTTTCTCAGCAGCCTAGCCCCTTCATGTGACTTTGTTCTGGTGCAGTGACTGCCTAAGAAGTTTAAGACTGAGGCATGGTCTATTGCTAAGGAATGCTTTTCACTGTAAGTGGTTTTACAGCTGGGGGTTATACCTAATTATTTCCATAGGGAAATAATTGGGTTCTAAATTGTAGCTGCATTCTTGCTGGCTATGATTTAAATAGTCATAATCGTTATCGACAATAATCGTCATCGGCTAACGATTATCCATTCGATGATTTCAAAAATCAATAATCGATCCAATGAAGATTATTGCCATCATCGCTCAACACTAATGGTTAGCAAAGCAAATAAATGCTAACCAAGCTGCAAAAGAGAACGAGTTAGTAAAAGAGATGTATAGTTTTGCTGCTTTACAAATCACTATTAAGACTTCACACTGAATATTAAGTTGATTGCTAGAGGACCTATGTATGAAACCCATTAATAAATTATGCTGTTTTATTGAGGGTTCAGCCAGGAAAGAGTAGACTGTAGAACTGAAATTTAAGACCTGGGGAAGAAAGTAATGTCATTAATTATGGTAAAGTACAAGTACAAAATTAGCATTTTAGCAGGAGAAAAACATACTGCAATGGAACTGACAATTGTTATGAAGAAGGAGAAAGCAAAATATAATACCAGCTGCGGGTTGTTGTGTCTTGAAAATAAAAAAGAGATGAATTTATGGAAAAAGAAATGGGAAATGTATTGTTGCGATTAGAAAATATGATGTTAGACATTATAATATTTCTTAATCAGCATCATATGCATTTCACTTTTGAACATGTTTATTGTAAAACATATCACTGTCATCAAGCGGTATATTTTCATTATTGAAATCTTTTTCTATTATGACATCATTTGTCACTTTCAGAATTTATTTTGTGCTACTTTGTTTTCATTATTAATATTGCCTAAAGACCTTTTAATTATTTTTTATGGTAACAAGGATGGAACAGTGGCTATTGTACCCAGAATGCCATAAAATGGGTTACTATTACAACATAACTATAATGGTTATATACCGCTACGGTATATTTCTGATATCACCATTTCATAAATTTGCTTCATAATGTGAGAGTGAAAAGAAATATCTTCAAAGTGATTTATATTTATTATAATTATTAAATAAACCATAACCGAATACATAACTCTTCATCCAAACAAAAAATCTAAATCAACAATGAAATTGCCTATTGTTTTAAAAGTCATACCATTACTGAAGCAGTTGACCTGTGTGCAGTCAAGTGATTGTATTATGAAAACACTTGTGTCTGGAATTTCCAACTACAGATGAGTCCGTTTTCTTTCCCACAAAGACAAAAAACTCTTCAGAAGACTCTGTCATAAGGTTATGTAAATGTTGTAATCAGTACAATGATTAAAAATTTAATATGCCTTAGAATTCTGTTATATGTTACTGTTCCCATCAGTTTATTTAATTAACAGACTTTAAGAAGCAGAAGACTTTTATTGAATAGGAAAGACTGTAAATACAACATATGGCCTTGGTTCTTTAGCAGATGCAAACATATATGTGAGTTTAAGAAATCCTAAGTTCATTAAAAATAAAGACAGTCAATATGTGGTTTTGCTTAGCGTTTGCCAAAAAATCAGGTCAGAGGCTGAAAAACATAAAAAAACTGAACTTTGTTAAATCTAAGCTAAACACTACACACAATGTTCCTCCCAAAATACATCCATAGAGCGCGGTGGTGGTTTCACAGTAGTCAATTCCAGTTAGTATAATATTACAATGTTAGTTGGTTCTCAATAATCAGTTCCTTAATTGGACATTTAAATAAGAGGCAAGAATAAGTTCACAGGTCACTGAAAAAATGAAGTGTAGCCGCTAATGTAGTCATATAATAGTTTTGCTGAGAGGGCTACTGTTCATTTACAACTAAAATGTTTATTACAATATAGTTAGACCTGTTCTATGCAAATATTAGCCAGTTACATACAGGGACAAATAATACTTAAAATTGTTTTAGAAGGAACCACTATTTTCTAATAAAAGTTTGCAGAAGTTTGCTGCTTGATACTAACTTATATCAGCCTACAACATAATCACAAAGATGTTTCAAGGAGGGTCCCAGTTTCATTAGACTAATGCTAATGAGTTATTATGTGACCTCAATTACAGTTGGAAATATGTATCTTTTTACAAAAAAAAAAATCATGTGGCAAAAGTATATATGGGAAAAACAAAGAGTCAGTACAAATCTGATATTAAAGAACACAGTAGATGTTTATATAGGGATCATCAAAAACTATGTAACTCCGGACAGTCAACACTATATTTAACAATGCCATGAGAGAGAGCAAAAAAAAAAAAAGGTGGATTGTCATTAAGTTAAGTTCTCTGAAACAAAATGAAATGGAATTATTTTGCAGAATAAAATGATATAGATATAGGGATTATATTGTTTAGCACCAGTAGGTCTCAATGAGGATATCAACCTTAATTGTTTCCTGTGAATCAATTTCTCCATGTGTTTTAGCTTCCCCTGTGTTTGAACAAGTATTAAAGTGTGATTTCTTATAATTGCTCTTTCTATTACTACTTTGTTCAAAGCTTCTTTCCCTTAAAGAAGACATTTATGAATGTTTTTTTTTTTTAATGGTTTAAAGGGCAGCATAAGTCACAGACTGGCTCCCATATTAAATGCCAGCCTGTGACTATCAAAATTAACCATTTCAGGCAGGCAGGGGACTTTTCCTGCAGCTGGATAAGTTCTTCCTTTCAACACTGGAATAAAAACCCCAATATCCATTTAACCAAGTTGAGTATCGTGTTGTATCTTTGCATATAAATAAATAATCATTGGTATTCAGGATGCATTTCATATGTGTATTTTGTTAAAAGGATGACTTATCCTGTGAATTTAGTGTGTGGATGAAGTTTACTACTGCAGATAACCATGTGTTATATACATAAATATAGCCTCAATTTTGTATCGTTTATATCTAGTAACACTATCCCTTTAAAATCAGTATTTATAAATGTTACACTCATGTCTATAAAATACTCATGATGAAGGATTAACAGGATATTATGTTAGATTCCTACTACATAGCTCATTAGTAAACAGAACTGCTATATACACAATATGAAAACTTGAAATGGAATATGTTTGTCATCTTTTAATTCAGATTAAAAATATAATCAATTCATGTTTGCCAGTGAATATTAACCTAGTGATCTGTGCTCAAAGTTGTAGGCATGTACTGTATAATTTTATTTATAAAGTGCCACAAATTCACACAGCGCTGTACAATTCAGCAATACAAATAAAAAGCAAAAGTTAGGTTTATTTGCCAGTTGTAACTTGACTTTCTAGTCAACCTAGTCATAATTGTTTATGATGAGCCCTTCAGTTTCTTGTCAATCTGCTTAGTTCTTTGTGTAATGTTGTTCATTTTGAACCCAGAACTGATCCTAAGAAATGCCAGTCCATAATGAACCTTGCAACCCAGGGGAAATAACATACTTGCATTAATCAACACACAGGTTTAACCGTCGTAAAACAATTGCAAAATATATCTAACTAGCATTTAAACTGAGTATTTCATTAGGACAACATAGTAAAGTTTTTTTTTTCTAAAAACAGGACTTTGTTCACAGTCATATGTAAACAATATACCAGTGGTGGCGAACCTTTTCAACACCGAGTTCCAGTGAGTGGCTTCACTCATCAGCACCGTCCTCCACGGTGTAGGCACAGATGAGTGACATCATTGCACCTGCATTGGGGCAGAGGACAGACCGAGGCTCCAAAATCTATCATACCTAGGAGAGTGAGTGAGTGCTAATTCAGTGTAGGCTGCTGATCTGACCTGAAAACTGTCGGGTTGTGTCTGCACCCTATACTGAAGGAGTGTCCCCTCGCTGGGGGGATCTAGGACAGCTGTTAGATAAGTGGTTGCAACAGCTTGCGTGCATGCAGAGAGGGCTCTGAGTGCCCTCTCTGCCACGTGTGCCATATACCACTGCTGCAATATACTATAACGCAGTCAATCAGCAACTGAAGCACTACAGTTATTTGCAACATTATCAATGTTATATTTATATTTTTAAATGAGTTATCTGCACCTTGCTCAAAAAAGTATACTGTCACTTATCCAATGAACCCTTACTGTAAAATATATACGGATGGTCACCAAGTTTTGCAATCATATACAAATCTGAGGAGACTTCAAGGGAAATAGGATCATTATAAATAACTTTAGTATTTCAGTTTAAAATAATCTTAAATGTGAGAATTACTATTAGATCAAACTACTACTCCTTTTTGCATTAACCTTGATGTATATGTTTGTAAGTTTGTACGTAAAATAATTTTAATGATATAAAACAGATTTTTGTGTCTGAGTGATAAATGCATAAGGAAAAATTGGATTTATGTAATATGGTAGTTATTAGGGTAACATTATATAAACTGCACTAATTGCCTTCTTAAAATTACTGATAGACTAGTTCAAGTACAGTATCTATCACTGATATGCAGAGCTTTTCTTATCATTTGTTGGAATTTTTCTTTCTGGACTCTAGGTGGAGCTGTTACACACAGTAACTAATGACTAAACATAAAAACGCACAGAAAAATCAGTCTACACTGAAACTGATTCAATATTCCTTGTCAAAACCAAAAAACTGGATTCTTATTGTCCTTTATGATATATGAATAAAATTAAGAAATGCTGTACACAGTTTCAAAAGAGTATAAAAACAATTTGCTTATATTTATTTATACTATTTTTAAAATGATAGCTTTTTCCCTTCAGTCTGGACAGATAAACATAAATCAAAGGCAAAGTAAAAGTGAAGTGACTTTTTACAAGTGTAATATCTTATGAAAAGAAATGACAGCAAAGATAGATGCCCTTATATGTAAGCATATGGCCACCAAACATAGCAATTCTGCAGAAACTTATCATTTATTTATTGCTGTTATTCAAAATACAAAATACAAATATAATATGTCTTTCCTTAACCTTTTAATGTTTGCATAGAAACAATGAATTTATTTCTGGAATTTTTTATGTATTTATTTTATATCAAAGTGCATTTTGGTCTAAACCCAAGGGACTTCCGTATAACAATATAGCTACATTACACGATGGATGTTAACATTCTCATTGAGGCCCATATACAGTATAAAGAAAACCAATATATCCGAAAAAAAGGAAAGCAGGCAGACCAGGTAGTGAACTAGCAAATAATTGAATAGTGTTTTTCAGATATATTGATTTACTGCTGATACTATGATGGATATACTGTGGGAACAGCAGATTTTTTTTCTATCTAAGGAAGTGTTTTACCCACTCCCCTAGGGGACTTTCTCTATTCAGTATAAAGAAAACATTTCTACCATAAGATGACTCCTGTGTCATGAAATACATCATCTGGGTTGTGACAGTGTCAAAAGTACATGACAGCATAGAATCACCCAGGTGTGAATCAAAAAGTGTTACAATAAATAATAGTGATAAACAGTAGAAGACAACCATTTACTGAGGAGGAATAGGCTAAAACCCATTGAGAAAATTATATTCTAACAAGGTAGGACAGCCCCCCACTTAATATGTTTTTTGGAATTTACCCCATTTATTAATGTGACAGATGAATCAACACATTCCAGGGCAGAGCCATCCTTTGTCAGGAGACAAACTGTTCTATTTCAGTTTAGTCCTGATAGATGAGCTTTATCCACGTATCCTAAGTTCATCGGCCGTATTGATGAAATTGCAAATTCAAGAGTCAAAGTGAATTTGTGACACTTTGGGTTACTATGTTCAGATAACAGCAAATTCACTACTTCTTATTCACTATGTGGTAGTTTTCTCCATCAGACGCTATTTCTTTCATAGTGTGGTGTTGTAAGTTGAACAGTAGTAGGATTAAAAGTGATGCATAGTAATTTGAATTCCCCCAGTAATGTACAGTGATGTCATTCTTAAAATGCCCACTTACTGTATCAAGTTAATACATCTCTTTCTATGTCTCCCTGTCCCTAGTTCATGTTGTCATTTGGTCACAGTCTTTGGGGGTTATTCACTAAGGTGCGAATTCGATTGTCAAATTCGCAAACAGCAGATTCCCATAGCAAATCCGCTACAATTTCCCCATTGTAAAGTCACGACAATTTTTTAATGTTAAGATTTTGACAATTTTCCCATAATAAAGTCGCCACTGCGACAATATTCTCATTATAAAGATGTGACTGTCTTTATCTGGCGAATTCACACCCATATGCAATAAATCAGACTTTAGTGAATAACCCCCTTTATTGTTATTTTTAAATGAACAGTCACCTTTCACCAAATAGGAGCTCCACCATCAAACCTCTACTTCACCACTTTGATCTGGCAAAGTCATACTGGCTAATTTGACACAGCGAATTCACTTAGGCTGTAATGCTTGAAATTAGTCATGCGAAGTGATGCAATGTCCACAACCATCGCAAGCTTCCCAAATTTGATGAGAATTAATCACATTGCAGAATGTGCTAAATATATGAAGACAGGGTTGTGGTGAATTAATTCATATTCACACCTTTATCAAACAGTTCAGATTTTCATATACAAGACCCTTAGAGTCAAAATTACTAAAATCTAAAAGGTAATTTTCGATCGTTTTGATTTTATTCTATGGAAAAGGGCCAGTTTTTCAGCTGCTTTTTTTCAATCTTTTTTTGATTGAAATATTTTGATTGAATTCTTACGATTGTTGTTTTAATTTTTTAAAGTACTGTATTTTAGCTACTCTTCAATAAAAAAGATTGAAACAATTCGATTTAAAAAACAATTAAAAAAAAAAAAAAGATAAAAAACTTGGCCGTTTTTCCATCAAATAAAATCGAAAAGGTTGAAAACGACCAGATCTGTCAATGTCAGATCCGTTGTCTATGCAGACAATGTCCAGAGAGAACGCATGATACGGTGCTGCAAGGCATCAGTGTTAACAACTGAGCCAACACACTGCCCATTTTTGAATTCACAAAAGAATACAATGCACAAAACCAGTGTCTATCAGAAAAAAACTATGGAGGAAAATGATCAAATCATTTGTGAAACTCATGCATTAAATATCTGCTAAAATGTTCGTAACAACAGTTTAGTTTTTTTTCAAAGACTGGAATTTCCTTGCTAAGTGCTCATCATGGTGTCAAATACATAGGAAAAATGTACAACACTGGGACAACAAACCTTTATGTTGGTCACCTAGGAAAAAAAGCAAACCTATTTATGCCTACCTTATCTCTGAAAGTCACCATTCTGATTTCTTTTGCAATGTTCTCATATTATTATCATGCATTGCCTTTTTACACTGAAAGAAACCACAAAGCTTTCCATTTTATCCTTTAATACTTGTTGCCCCAAGGAAAAAAAATCTGACACGTATTTACACAAAATTGATTCAAAATTCTGACATTTAGTTTCTTTTTCTTTTCTTTTAACGACATTAGTTCCCTGTAATCTATGTGCTGAAATGCTGCCCTCAGCATGTGGAAAATAGCTGTCATTTAAGGTTTTAGCCCTAACGCCTTCTATTCTCTTTCTGTGCTTTAAGTAAAAATAATTTAAATTATGGTTCTTGTTGCCTAGATTTTTTATATAAGAATATTTGTAATGAAATGAATAGTCCCAAATGGCTTTGCTAACTGTCTGAGAAAATTATTCTAAAATATATATTTATATATATTTTTTTTTATTTTCCTTTAGCTTTACTCTTACTAATCTGGTGTACTTCAATATAATGGTAAAATCCTTATTTTTTACCATTTTACCATTACCATGAGTCTTCTACTTTCCTCATATGTGCAGAAAACACAGCTTTTACCTCCAAAAGTTGTTTTAGTCCCTCCCATGACACTTCCTAATATTGCAGCATCACATACATGTTATCTTTCATACTGACTCATTTAATTTCATATCTCAACATAAAGACACATTCCTCACTTTTTCTAGGAATCAAGCCTTATTTTAAATAATCCAACTAAATCATAAAAGTCCAAAAAATGTTGACTTGGTAAAGCTGGTGAAACATAGGCAATATATCGACCTCTCAGTTTTCTTCCTGATATATAAAGCTGTTCGCCATAAAGTGCACACCTAATTTAGGCAGGGGAATTTCATTATTCCCTATGTAGTTGGTCCAGCCATTTTTCCAAAGTTGGTTGCTTTTTTGTCAATAAAGACCATCAGTATTGATATCAGTATGCAATAGAAGGAGAATCAAACTTAAAACAGTGCAAAATTATATCAGTGGAATAAAAATTTATATCAGTCTTGATCAGTATTGACAATATATTATAGGTCATTTACAAATCAATGGAATCAAAAAGTTCAGAAAACAGGATAACAGCTTCAAAAAGTGTTGAAACAAATTAAAAAGGTAAAAATGACCTTTGTTTCCCCATAGTGTATTCTAGTTAAAAAAAACTGTCCACCAACAACTAAGTTCATAAGCTAGGTAATCAGCAACTTTCTGAGCTGAATATCAGGGGTCCTTTAGTCCCCATACACCCACCATCTGCATTATGGCACAGCATGTAAGAGATTCCACAGTAAAAGCTGTGTGCTTCCCCTTTGGTTATTAGTGTGCTGCTGGAATTATTCTAAATATAATTTAAAGATAATTTGGGCCTCAAAAAGCATTTGTGCAATAAGAAGGTATTATGATACATATACTCTATATTTTGAAAATGAAATGAATTTCCAGCATTAATGTTATGAGATGTTTATTAGTGATGTATTATAATGTTTATTTTAGTGTTGCCTTATGCCACATTTTTGAATTAAAAATAAAGACAAAGTGGCAGCTACTTTTCCACCATTACCATTATTATTGAGAATAAAATAAGTTGTATTGTTTACAAGTAAACATTTTCCTGCAAATGCAAAAAAACCAAGAACACCAACAAAATGAAGGACTCACTAGCTGATTTTCAGCTGTGCTTTTTTAATTAGGCTCATTATTGTTTATGGTGCAAAACACAATAGCCTGTTTGGATTATCCCACAGGAAACAATGGAGACTATTTTTCCAGCTCAGCTGAAAGTCAGCTAGTGTGACCCCAGCGTTAAATGACAATTACAGACTTATCTGCCAGAGCTTAAAGAGTCAGTGACACCAGAATGAGCAAAAATCTCACTTTGACCTGGCAGTTATTTTTCAATAATACTGGTAAAAATAATAGTGAAGCTGAATCCCCGATTTGTACCTTGTGGTTGCAGCCATTGTTCATTGTTAAGTAAAAATATCTTTCCCTTTTGGGAAGAGCATGCAAAAAAACAGCAAATAACTACCTGGATAAATAAGGATATACAGAGAAAGCAATAAATCACTAGTGCTTTTGACAGCTGTGGGTCAACTGCAATCACCTGGAACAAATGAGAAACCACGACAGAAGGGCTACTGGGTTGTCATCATTGAACTACCAGTGCTGCTGACAGCTGAGAAGTACTGGGGCAGTAGTGAGGTGCCTAATGAGGACAGTCCATATGTTAAGTTTTCCCCTTAGTAATGCCTGAACTATGAATTTGCATTTTGAAGAGTCAGAAGCCAAGAAAAAGCAAGGGTCAAGTGTCAAATCTTTACAAGGTAGGAAGAAGTCTGGCAAATAATGCCTGTTTAACCTTTTAAATTGCATGAAAGGAATCAGCTCAGGAGCATGTCTTATAGTCTCTTTGGCACAGGGCAGTCATAGATAAAACAAAGAAATGCAACAAGCTCATGAGAAAGAACTCCAGGATCTAGCTTGTTAGGATTTGTTATAATATCATTTATGACTATACAAATTCAGGTTAACAGCAGGATTCAGATATATATACTGTAGAGAGACAGAATTCAGATATATGTTTTAGAGTCCTATAATGATCAGACTCAGAATGGCAAGGTGCTCTCTAAGCAAGACAGACAAGAGTCTAAACAAGATTCATAAAAGGCCATCACAGACTGACCTGTTATAGTTTAAATATGCAAGCTCACAGGAGTCCCATCATGAGCAACAACTATAAAAAGCATGGATAAGTTGGGATAGACAAACATACCAGGAATACAAAACAGGCAAAGAAATTCAGATTTTAATCAAACACCATAGTGCAACAGTAAGGAAAAGGGTTAAAAAGGAAAAAGGTTAGAAGCTCTATCTCAGACAGAAGATAGAAAGATCATATCATATAGAAATTTGGTATCCATGTTTATTCACAGCTAAGTCTCTCTTCCTCAACATCATTCTATAGTTCATTGCATGGCATTTGAAGATTTAAAAATTAGCAAGATTTTATGAAAGTTTTTTGTAACATCTTGTTATTTTCTGGCTTATTCCTCTTAGGTTAGTAAATGTAATTGTATTCCTTGTGGTCTGGCTGCATTATATATTGTCTGCATGAACACCTGTGCATCTGCATAAGATGGTCAATAACTACTTTATTGTCATGATTCTTTGAGATTTCCCAGAATGTTTGGTTTCACTGTGAAGTCACTTTGGATGATTACCTGTGGGAGGGCCTTGAAAATCTAGACCAAGCATTTCTGCTTATAAGACAATATATAACAAGACAATATAAAATAATCTAAGAAAAGTGTGGATTGTTAATTTAATCTTATGTACAGTAAATACAAGGAAAATCAACTGCTCTGGAAAGTTTTAAGATGTGCAATAAAATACAATTTTGACCTATTCCTATCTTTTAAGAAGACTTCAATGTGACCTTTCAAGAACATTTTATCCTCTTACTATGAGTGTCAACTGGATTCTATGTCCACTATGGTACGTTAAAGAGGTTATAGAGGAAGTAACCTTCTTTTCATGTTGGTTAAGCGGCCTTTCC
>WMED01000709.1:0-31601 GCA_019650415.1 Pipa parva
ACATAAAGAACCAACTGACTTTGGACTTTTTTCTTATAATCACCAAAATTTATTGTGTTTAATTTTACTTTAGGCGCTAGACTTTGGATATATATCCCTATCCATAACCCATACTCAACATTGCTTGTAAGTTGTAAAATACAAAATTGTAATAACATACATCTAGATAAGTCATTTTACCTTAAGCTGCACTTAACTGCAATATTTATTCTTCCTCCTTAGATAAATGCTGTCATTATTATATTTTGAAAAAATATTGCAGTTAAGTGCAATATTACCCTCACACAAACACATATTGGTGGATTTTTTCGGGGGGATGGGCTGTTTTTGATTACTCAATGCTGTATACTTGTGTTCTGTTTGCACATTTGATAAAGGGCTTTCCACCTGAAACATATTATGGCACAATAGTGGTTGTGTCACATTTTTCAGCACACTGTCTAGTCTATTTCCCTATATTTTTTCCTTTGCATAGGTCTTTTAGCCCAGTCAATATATTACGCTACTATATTACGCAGCGCTTCACAGAGAGCCATCATTCACTTCAGTCTCTGCCCCATGGAGCTTACAATCTAGTTTCCCTATTCAGTCACGTACACAGATGTATGTTTTGGATTATGAAAGGAAACCCGCACAAGTGCGGGGAGAACATACAAATTCCATGCAGATGAAGTCCAGGGTGGATCTGAAACCAGGACTAACCACTGAGCCACCGCACACTTCATCCCACCAAGACCATGTCACTAACCTCAGCTTACAATGGTAGCTACCTCCTGCTAGCTAGGATCCTTCTGACTAGATCCTTATACCACTTAGGTCAATTTAAACTATGGTGGAAATTCCTACAAGCATATTCAACTTAACATAGATGACAATACAACCTTACAATGACATGGCAATATGATGACTCTATGCCCATCATTAAAATATTGACAAGCATCATACAAACTGGCTACCAGATGACTGATCTTGGGAATAAGCCCACTGTATACACACTTATGTTTTTGTTTAGTATTTAGTTTTAAATAAATATCAGTTATTTAAGGTTATTACAATAACCAGCTCTGAATACTGGTTAATGATTACAGATCCTGCTTTAACAGTCCTTTAATTAAATTTCAATACATTTTTGTCTTGGCCAAAGCTAAGTACAATCTCTAAATGGAAGCATGTGGTACTACTTTGCATCCTGCAAGGTTCCTGCTACTCATCCAAGTTCCTTTTATCTCCCTGGGATCTCTGCTGATGTCAGAACTGGCCAAGGCTGAACTTAGAGTTGTATTGTTAAAAGGTAAAGAAGGTAGAAGGCAACATGAAGTTTTAATTTTCACATTAAAGTTACTGCTGAAGTCGTGTTTTACTGGAGGCGTTTGTGTTATTTAGATTAACTCAGCCAGCACAAACCAGTCCTTTGACATTCCGAATCTTTCAGCTCTCAGCTGCTGCTGGCAAATCGCCGATCCTTTCTGCATCTGACCAGAACTAAGCCAGATTTAGTACATCCTACTCCTATGCACACAAAATAGGAAATGCACAACAGATTGGAACATTAAAAGTCACAAATATTCTGTATTTTTACATACAGCTCTTAACAGGAAAAACGACTGTAATAAAATGCGTCTGCTTCTTGATGATCATGTTGCAAACCTTAAAAGTGTTACTTGTCAATGTTATAATATTTGGATCTGTTTCAACATGAATCACAAACATCCTTGCCACTTTAAATGGTGCCTAGATACTTACTGATTAATATACCAGTTTACAGTACAAGATCTTTATTTCTGAATGCTATTTATTTGTAATTCAGCCATGTTTAACACCATTTGTTTTTACTGATCAAATCAGTTAAATAGAAGAAGCTTTTATAGCTGTAGTGATATTGTAAGGCATTGTCCCAGTAGAAACCTCTGCAGCTCCTGTAGTTATGCCAAGGTTGGCTCATACATTAGACCAAAAAGGCAGGTGTCTTAGGCTCTTAGCTAAGAAAGGCACCCAAAAGCTGTTATATTTCAGCAGGGATGTGTGCAGAACCCCATGTTTTGGCTTTGGCTCAGGTCCATTGAGATGTTTTAGTTTTGTTTAAGTTTGGATTTTTTTTGACAGAGGTTTTATTTTTGGTTTTGACTTCACATTTAATAAAAATAAAACAAACATTTTAAAGTATCTTTTGTTATTATATGAACAATTCAGTATATAAATTCATATGAAAGTTATAAAGACCTACATTAAAATTACCCTTCACTTTTCTGTCATTTTCTCTTCTGACCTAGAAAAGAAATGGATAGGTCCACGTTGCCTTCAAAATCTTCGCGCCTCCATCTTTTCTTGATCTACTACCACCACAACAGGCAGAAACTGTGGATCTGTCATTTGAGACAGTGGACCTTATTACCACAACAGAATTAGTACTGGATTCTCTGAGGTGCGGTGTCTAAGTAGCCCCTAGTCTTCCCCCTTAACAACCACAAAGGGGTATGACCTTTGCGGCAAAGGGACTCCCAGGTTGTGACCCTCAGGTACAGGTGGTAGCTGGATAGCGACTGACAAAAGAGAAACAAGAAGAAATGGTATTGGATGGGTGCAAGACACACTGTTAGTCGACACTCGAGAACAGGAACAGAAGGAATATCAATCAATGTGACAGAGTAGGAGCCGCAGTGATCCTACCTGACAGGGACTGAATACCGACTGGTATTAAAGAAGAAAAATTATTTATGGGGCAATGAGCAGTGGGTCAAGACCCCTTAGACTTGGACCTTGTGACCAAAGATGTTTTTCCTTTGGACTACTTTGTAAAATGGTGGTGTTTGCCACCTTTACCTAGTAGGATAAGGGGTAAATTTTAAATTGAACCCCTGACCCCTTAGCCAGGGTGGTAAGAATAAGTACTTTGCTATACCCCCTAGTGGACCCTTTGTAAGGGCCCCCATCCTTACTTTGCTTAGGTTGGGGGCACTTAATTAAAAACTATTTTAACTATTTAAAAATAATGGATCCCTTCTCATGGCTCATAACAAAACATATAGAAAGAGAAAAGCCTCTTAGTTTATTTATAGAGAACTATATATATTCTCCTATTGTTCTTAACTTAAAAATCAGCAGAAAATATCTAAAAACAAAGCTTATGGTTGCAGTGAATGAATGATTGCAGGGATAGCATCTGAAAAGAAATTGGCTGTCACATCTGCAAACCATTGCAATCTATTTAAACCATGCTAATGCTTACAAACATATTTAACAGTTTGACTTAATGACAGTTTTATTATCTGTGCTGCTTTTTTCTTTTCAAGGGGAGAATTTGATCACAGCTGAACTTGCCACTATGCTTAGTAGGACAAATCTATTAGTAGAAAGTTTCAGGCAATATACATAATGGCCCTGTGTGTGGTCCCCACGTGCATGCTTTCCTCTTCCTTCTATTAAACAATAACTCGGAGAGTCAGATAGAACTGACATCCAGGCAGGACTATGCTCTATCTTTTATTCATTGGCAGAAACATAGCTGTAGGAGGTATTTAAATCACACTTTTATTTAAACAAACACAGCTGGATCTCAGCTTCTTAACATCGAGGTTATGTGATGAGAAATAACAGCAGAGTATCTATCACTTGGATGGATCCAAGTCATTTGGATTTTTTATCTAAAGAAAACACTGGAAGAAAAATCTGTACAAAGGGAACTTTTTACTGATCTGTCATACACCAACACTACAAAGGAGATGGATAAGTGTAATTGAACAGCAATATAAATTGAAATAAAGTGTTATAAATTAGAATTGCCGCCTCATCCCTTCAAAAGCAAGCAGAAATATAGTTTCCGTGGTGCGCGGCTGGGTAGAAAATTATTTATATTAAATAACAGTGACAGTCTGAAGCATGCGTGTAAACTGATTTTAGATCAACACTTCAGCATGCACATTTTGTCTATGTTTGGTTTTAAAGGGATGAGGTGCAGGATTGGAATTCTTTTATAAATATTTTAATGAATTGTCAGTTGCAAATGGCTAATACAAATCATCTCATTATCATCTAATACTACTAAAGAAATATGTCAGGGACGTGGCTAAACCACAACTTCTATCATCCAGCATGCTATAAAGCAGTGACGCCCAACAAATTATTAAGTAACAGCTGATACAATTTTCCATAGTAAAGTCGCAACTGCAACAATATTCCCAATATAAAGACGCAACTGCAACAGTAGCAGTCTATTGCGACTGTCTTTAGCTGGCGATAACTTCAATACAGTTTATATTCTCACCAACAAGTGGCACTGTGAAAATCAGATTTTCACAGTGCCACCTGTTGGTGAGCATTATGAACTGTATTGAAGTTAGTACTAATCCACAGATTTACAGAATTACACAGTGCCACCTGCTGGTGAGAATATAAACTGTATTCAAATTAGTAGTAATTCCCACTTTCACTTTCTTTGTGAGTACTTATTTACTCTCCTGTATAAAATTGTCACAGTTTCATCTTATTGCCTGATGAAGCATGCATTTATCATTTATTCTGCTAGCCAATAAAAGCTATCACCTATACTCTCTTGTCTTTCATTTTTACTCTTCCTAAGTGTAATAATACGTGACTTTATAGGCTACCTGAGATTTTTTGCTGCCTTGAAGGCAGCCCCTGCTCCCCCTAGTGATTATCACTGTAAATGGGTTTAGTTCTCGGCCTTTTGGCTAAGATCTAATGTAGAGCTGGGCTTACTTAATTACTTCCATAGGGAAATAATTGGGTTTAAAACCATAACCAAGCTTTGCACTTTTGCTGGTTATGGTTGCAGGGACATTCAATAGGATGTCCCTGAGTGCAGCAGACAGCTGTAACAAAAGAATAAGCACACAATCAGCTTTGTTTGGCAGCTCAGCTCCTCCATATGATTTTGTTCTGGTGCAATAGCTTTGCCTAAGAAGTTTAAGACTGCGGCTACATGGCTATTAATAAAGGAATGCTTTTCAATGTAAGTGGGCTTAGAGCTGGGTTACCTAATTACTTCCATGGAAATAATTGGGTTTTAAATCATAACTGCATTATTGCTAGTTATGATTTAAATAGTTACTTTGGGGGGTTGCAGGGACACCCACTAGATGGGGTTTATCTAGTAGGATGTCCCTGTTGCCTCATATATGCCTGGCAATAGCCAAATTTTAGCTTGGTTCGTCAATTAATTCGTGCCGAATCGAACTTTTGCTAAAAATTTGGCGAAACAGGCGAATTGAATTTTTCAAAACTCCGGCCATCTCTAGTTGTAGTATCAAAATAACAAAGTTGTAGAGACCGCTTAATATGCATTCTCATAATTGTTGTTTTATTTTATTTTATTTTTTTTAAAGATAGCATATATATATATATATATATATATATATATATATATATATATATACACATCATTTTTACTGTAACTCAATAAAGATGCATACTACTGTTTAATGGTCACATCTATTTAGATATTTTTTCAGACAGACAATAAAATGAGTTTGGCCTCTAGAGGGAAGGTGTTAGATTATTAAAGTTAGGTAATGCAACATTTATAAAGGCAAAATTTATTAAACTTAGAAAGACTGGTCTCAAATTTTACTTTCAGTGGAGTTTCCTACACAATCAGGTCATGTTCCCAATGGTAGCAAAAAAACATAGTAGATAAGAGACAGAAAAAGGTAGGATACATGTTAATCATTGGGAATGAGGAGGGAAATAAAGACACAAGGAGAAAATCTATTGATTAGTGGACTTGGTGAATCCCTGATCTATTGTCTCCTGGTTAGACCTTGATCTATTGTTTACTGGTGGGCCCCTGATCTCTCATTTCCTGGTGGGCCCCTGATCTCTCATTTCCTGGTGGGCCCCTGATCTCTTATTTCCTGTTGGGCTCCTGATCTCTTGTCTAATGGTTAGTAGCTGATCTCTTGTTTCCTGGTAGACCCCAGTACCCCAGTTAAATGTTGACCCAGTCAGCGTGTCAACGACTAAAAATCAGGAAAACAATAAAGACCATTTATTAAAAGGATTTTATTACATTTTCACTTCTACTTGTTCTAATATATGAAGTTTCTATTTTGAATTATGAATTATTAGGGATCCCCAGACAGTTAGGGGGGTTATTCACTAAAGTCTGAATTGTTGCTTATAGGTGCAAATTTGCCAGATAAAGACAGTCACAATAGACTGCTACTGTCGCAGTCGCGTCCTTATAATGAGAATATTGTTAAAGTCGCGACTTTATTATGGTAAAATTGTCGCCATCTTAACTTGAAAAAATTTTCGGGACTTTACAAAGGATAAAGTGTCATGGATTTGCTATGGGAATCTGCTGTTTGAGAATTCGCATGTGAATAACCCCCTAGAATCTCTCTCACTTTGTTTAATCCCTCTCACATCTCTATGTAAATCTCTCACTCCCTTTAAACTTGCTTTTAGTCTGTCTGCTTCTACTTACAATTCTTTTTGTGATGCAATGCTTTACTTTCTACCTTCCCTGGCAACTTGCTGTTTAGTGTACCAAGCTGTCAGTAACATTAAACTATTACAAATAGTTGTAAATATGTACAGCTTTCTTAAGTTACAAAACATTTTACTATTGTGACCATAAAATGCCCCAGGAAACGTGTCAACTGTTTCTTGTTCTAAAGGTAAAAAACAGGTGAATTGAAAAAGTTAAGATATATGGGGGTTATTCACTAAAGTCCGAATTGTTGTGTATAGGTGCAAATTTGCCATATAAAGACAGTAGCAATAGGCTGCTACTGTCACAGTCACGTCTTTATAAAGAGAATATTGTCGCAGTCGCGACTTTATTAAGGGAAAATTGTCGCAATCTTAACATTAAAAAATTGTTGCAACTTTACAATGGGGAAATTGTAGCGGATTTGCTATGGGCACCTTAGTGAATAACCCCTTTTAAACTCTAAATAATCAACTTTTCAGGTTTCACATCATTTTCCATATGCAAATAATGAATTTGTAAATTGAACATGCATATAATCATTCAACATTTTACCTTCAGTTACATTTTACCTCCATTCCCCATATTTATACGTTGAATAAACCTTGTGAGGTTACAGCTACAAGAATATGTTTGCATGCTTTAATCAGTGCAGCTGGTAAGCATATTATTAGTAGGGAGATTAGCGGACACTGGATCAGTGGATATGCTTTGAGTTGTGCAGCAGACATATTGAGTGGATAAGATATGGAGTGAAGTCAAAGAGTGGAACTGTGCGGGCTTAGGAAGCATGGAGAATGAAATGATTGTATTGTAAGAGGAATGATAAAAGGCTTAGAGAACATTTTGTGACAGAACCCATTGAACTGATGGTAGGAATAGATGATTGTAGAGGATTGACTGGAGCTTTGACGCACTGTGTGGAATTGCAACTTAACTCCAAATGTGTGCTAACTTCATGTCAGAATTCCTACTGAACCCATTCATATCAGGAAGGAGAGTAAATAGAAAAGGCATGACACAGAAAAACTTCACCGTGTTATGGAATCTTCTAGATCAGCGGTTCTCAACCTGTGGGTCGCGACCCCATTTGGGGTCGAATGATGATTTTCCTGGGGTCGCCTTAGACCATTGGAAATATAAGGATTAAATGGGGTTGCACAATAATAATTAATAAATGGGGGTCGCCAAATCACAGGGAATAATACTAAAGGGTCACGGCAATAAAAAGGTTGAGAACCACTGTTCTAGATTAAATAAATATTTAACATGACAGTGGTAGAAGCAACTGACTGGATCTCACTCCAGTTTCCTTATAGCCCTGAAGAATAACGCGCTAATAAATAATGGGAGTTTGCTGTAAATATGTCTTACAAACAAAGGATTCAATTAAGAGGACATATTTTGTTTTATTTATTCATTTTTATATAGCGATAATACAGTATATTATGCAGTGCTTTACAGAGATTCATCATTTACTTCAGTCACTGACCCATGGAGCTTACTATCTAGTTTCCCTAATTAGTCACACACACATGGTATGAAATGAATGAAAAAATGCTCTTTACACAATCATGGGAAACATGTTTATTGCAAATTTGGCTTTACTGGAGACTCCATCACATATTTTTTCTTCTAAGAAACATATTTCTTTTTCACACATAGTTAATTGAATCTACATCATTTTTTTTAATCTTAAGTTTATAATCTACAGTTAAGAATATAATAAAACTTCTGTGTTAAATCTAAACTGACTAAATCATGATGTACGTTTTCACCAATGTCAGGGGACAATTACGGTTCAGTATGGTGGCTCAGTGGGTAGCACTGCTGTTTGTGTCCTAGGTTCAGTTCCATGTCTTCTGCATGGAGCTTGTATATTCTTCCCATATTTGGATGGGTTTTCTCTGGATACTTCAGGTGCCACAATCAAAAACATAATTGGTTAACTAGAGAATATAAAGAAATAAGCATTCAATTTTACTTGTAACTCTACTAAAAATAGAAATACAACATAAGCATCATTAAATGAGAAGAACTACAGTGCTTGTGAATTTTGAGGTGACTCTTTTGGGTGAGCTAGTTATACTTACCCATCAGTGCATCTAGTCCCTTGATGCCACCTGGTTCTTAAAATGTGTTTTATATGACTTATGTATCAACTGATTAACTTTAATTGGTAATTGCTCGGCGTAATACATGTAGACTTTGTTTATTATATTGCAGGAGCAAAGTCCAGAGATGGCAATAGAGTTACTGCCACCAATATATTTGTATGTTATTTTCCTATTTACACAATAGCACAAATTTATATAAGGAATAACTCTCTTTTCCAAAAAAACAGAGTATATATATATATATATATATATATATATATATATATATATATATATATTTTTTTTTTTTTTTTTTTTTTTGTTACAGTAGGATATCATTTTAATTTGTATATTTTTTGGAGTGTAAAAAAAATTCTCTTGCAAGTTTACTCCACTTCCCTTTGAGTTATTTCATTTTCCATAAATATTGTATTTTCCCATAATGTTGTTGGACAATATCTCATTTATAATTCACCAAAGAGCGAACTTACCCTCCGATCCTTCACATCAGCTCGCAGAGACTGTTATGCGTTTGCTGATGTCCTGCACGCGGACATCAGTGAATGCTTTAAAGGGGATTCCAGTCTCGGCAAGGCTCGCGAGGCTCGACTTGAGACTCCTTGCGAGACTAGAATCCCTTTAAAGCGTTCGCTGATGTCCATGTGCAGGACATCAGCGAACACGTAACAGTCTCTGCGAGCTGATGAGAAGGATCGGAGGGTAAGTTTGCTCTTTGCTGAATTACTCCCTTAAACTCTGTGTTCTCTGGTAATGATGTTATTGTCTCAGACTAGCATTAGTAAATAGAAAGTTAACACATTTTGTGCAGTATGTACCATTATCTGGGGTCGCTGTCTGGTTTTCATGCAGCCAAAAGGTGGAAACCCTAATTTTGCTTTTCTTTGACAGGTGGAGGTCAAGTTTGCATAATGAAGTATTTACAAATACATTTTTTTATGAAAACTGCAAGGCATGATTAGTCCTCACCAACTTCACTAGCTAGTGACCCTATAAAAATAATGTAAAATAATGTAATTGTCAAATCCAATTAAAGTCTTTTTGACAGTCATTTTCATCTTGTTGATTGTTTCAAACAAGTCTAAGATAACCCAGTGTGACATGATGCTATTTAAATATGCGAAATGAGTCACTTATCCAATAATGCATTTGTCATAAAAATATGAAACTTTGCTTCAAGGTAAATATTGTTGGGTCACTTGAAATTAATGCAAATTTGACATTTCTCTTCTGTTTAACATATCTACACATCACATTTTTTCTGGATTTTGAAGCGCGAGGCTGGAGGTCAGTAGAATATAAAGTTCTATCTGAAAATGAACTAAAATATCTTTAGTTTGCAGTCTATGATAGATAAGGTGACAGGAAAGCAGGTAAACTGTGATATGGTAACTGTGGCTGGATATGTCAGCATTAAAACAAATGTATAAGGGAAATTTATTTTTTTCACAAAGTGTTATCCGCACACAAAAAACAAAGATTATTGGTGTTGTGAGTCTTTTTAAATATTTATGGAGCTAATATTTGGTGTTATATTAAACACATTTGTCAGGACATTATATGTGAAATACTTATTTCTTTTAGAAGACCAGTGTTCCCTAGATATACTCCTCATTTCCCTAGATACACGCCTCATGTTTATTTTAAAGAATTCTTGTATTTCTTTATCATCATAATTATTAACTTTACTACTGTGCATCGCAAAGTGGAATAAAGCAGCAAAAGATAGAATTGTATGGACTGGTTGCACTTAGTCACGGGACAAGTTACAAAAATACACTTCTTTGGGCACTATTACAGAATGAGGTTTTATTAAAGGAACGCAGCAGCATGCTGAACCAAATTCATCAGGATGGCTTCAGCTTTGTGTATTCAACATAGCAAACAATGAAGCATGTCCACTGGCAAAATGTTATTAACATAATTACAGATGGGCCAGAGTGGAAAACAGGGCAGGAAAATGACACCCATGTGTCCCAAAAGAGCTAGGTTACGTTATTTCTGAAATGTTCTTCTTCATTTGCAAAGGTTTATAATCACTGGTAAATGTACCACTGCATTGGCATATATAAAGTGGTAGTGGCAACTACAGACTCGAATTTGATAAAATTCTTAAGAGGTTGTTAAAGGAGAACTATAGTAATAAAGTATAATTATCTGATCGATCTTGGAGCAGTGGATATTTAATAAAATCATCTGATCCCTTTTGCCAGTTTTTACTGTTTTTTTTTACACCACATTTTCCTTTTCCCCTAATTTACATATGAAAAATATCGATACTGATTTTGCCGATATCGATCAAACAGGGCAATGTAATACTATTTTAGTAAATATGCTCCAGATCTGACTTATTCACTAAGGCGCGAATTAGACTGTTGAATTTGCAAACAGCGGATTCCCATAGCAAATCCGAAGTAATTTCCTCATTGTAAAGTCGCAACAATTTTTTAAAGTTAAGATTGCGACAATTTTCCCATAATAAAGTCACGACTGCGACAATATTTTCATTTGCAGTCTATTGTGACTGTCTTTATCTGGCGAATTCACACCTATACGCAACAATTTGGACTTTAGTGAATAACCCCCAGAAGGGTATAAGAGCTGTAACAGTGTGATGAAACACTAGTCAATAAATACAAATATTAAGCATAAATAATTACAAATTAAATACATAAAAATCAGTGTTAAATATCAGTGCTAGTGCTCCAAAAGGTAGAACTTCAGTTTGGTTTTAAAAGTGCAGAGGGAATGTTCCTAGAGAAGATAAAGCAGCGGTTCTCAACCTGTGAGTCGTGACCCCGGCGGGGGTCGCAAGGCCATCCCACGGGGGTCAAGAACTGCCATGGCACCCAGAAGTGCCCGCAGGAACCCTTCTTATAAGGGTTCCTGCGGGTGACGTCGGCCGAAAACGTGATGACGTTTCGGCCGAACATCACCACATGACGTGTGTATGTGATGACGTTTCAACCGAATGTCACCACGTGATGTGCGTACGTGATGACGTTCGGCCAAAACGTCATCACGTGTGGCGCGGTGACGTCAGCGCTGGGGGTCGCCATCCCCAGAAGGTTGACAGTGCATGCACCACTAATACTAAAAGTCCTGGAATGGTCTGCTGGTGTGTTGGCACATCAATCAGGACCCACAAACAACCCCTGCTCTGTTGAGATTACCACTCACATCAGGTCCACCCCTCCCAAAAATGGCCAAACAAAAGGTGGAAAACAGAAGCTTTCTAGAAAAAGTGAGATGCAGAATATCTGTTCACAAATGTAAAGGACAAACCTGTTTAAAAAAGGTTCGTCGTTATATCTGATGGGAAGGAAAATCTTAGTCTATTGTAGACATTTTTTCAATAAATATCAAGCCAGTTAATGGAAAAATCACCTTAGGGCAGTGCGGTGGTTCAGTGGTGGGCAGTGCGGTGGCTCAATGATGGTCACTGCAGTGGCTCAGCGATGGGCAGTTCGGTGGCTCAGTGATGGGCAGTGCGGTGGCTCAGTAATGGGCAGTGCAGTGGCTCAGTGATGGGCAGTGCGGTGGCTCAGTGATGGGCAGTGCGGTGGCTCAGTGATGGGCAGTTCGGTGGCTCAGTGATGGGCAGTGCGGTGGCTCAGTGATGGGCAGTTCGGTGGCTCAGTGATGGGCAGTGCGGTGGCTCAGTGATGGGCAGTGCAGTGGCTGAGTGATGGGCAGTGCAGTGACTCAGTAATGGGCAGTGCAGTGACTCAGTGATGGGCAGTGCAGTGGTTCAGTAGTTAGCACTGCTGCCTTGAAGAGCTGGGTTCTGGGTTTAATTTCACCCTGGACTTCATCTGCATGGAGTTTGTATGTTCTCCTCACAGCCGTGTGGGTTTCTTCTGGGCACTCCTTGTGCGTTTCCTCCCACAATCCAAAAACATACATGTTTGCGACTAAGTAGGGAAACTAGATTGTAAGCTCAATGGGACAGGGACTGAAGTGAATGACGGATCTCTGTAAAGCGCTGTGTAATATAGTAGCGCTGTATAAAAAATGAATAAACACAAAAAAATACGAATACATTATGAATTGGACTGTCCCTTTTTCAAAGGTCAAAATGAAAATGCTTCTGCTGATTTTCTACATTTACTTTATTTCTTATTAGAAATATTCTAAAATCTATTATTGTGGTTGGACAAATACACATAGTAGTGGAGATTTAGTGTAATCATTCCCTATATAAAATATTATCTTTAAAAAAAAAAAAAAAATATATAAAAATATAATTTGAATATTTCATTGAAAAAGTAAAAAAAAAAAAAAAAAAGAACACAAGCTGCTCAGGTTCTCCCCATGTTGTTTGACAAATGTAGAAAGTCACTAATATTTTGACACTTTCCCTGCCCAGCTCTGATACCAGCTGGCTGTGAATTTCCATCTGCATTTTTCTTCTATATTTTAAAGACTGGTTAGGAGCCAATGCACTGGACCAACTCCATCCATTCCCTTCTAAAACATAAGCTTTAGCCAGCTCCAACAGCCTTGTAATAGTAGGATAAAGCAGCCAAATATGTTTATTGCATAAAATTCATTTTTACACAAGCTTAAAACAGCCATTTTCTAAATCTCAGTCTGCTACTTGAATTATTTTCCACCAGTAGAGATTTATTTTATACTTCATAAAATCATTAAAATGTGTTATTGTTATTGTACGTAGACAGCCAGATAGACATCTAGAGATATCTGATAAAAGACTGATTGTTACTATTACAGAAATACTTCCTAAAAATAAAAAAAATCTGCATATCTCTTTTCTTTATTAAATAAGAATTCCGTTCTAAAGTGAAAAACATTATATTTTACCAGTCAATTTGCTTCGAGTAGATGATTTGATTCTTTCTCTTTGATTTCTTAAAAAAGCCCTAACCTTATTTTATATTGTAATATACTGCATCTGAAATAAGTAGGCTATTAACATGCAGACACGTAATATATAATATAAAATAAATGCAGTATATAACTAGAATAAGTGATCTAGATTTCTACTGCATCTGGCAGGTTTAATGTAAAAAAAACACAAATTAATTGGAAAGAAACATTATACATTACATCCTGTTATAATAACATGTAAATCATTTTATTCAAAATAATGTTAAATGAATACATTATTATTATATTGATGTATTAGGTTTTGTAGATATATACCTTTGTAGAATCCATGATTTTATTTCCATAAAGAGTTATTTTAAAATCTGTATAAGGAGCCACTCATGATACCATTTCATTACCCACTGTACCTTGTGGCTGAAGATTTATAAGGGGATAATTCATCCAAGAGCGAACTCACTTTGCGATGCTTCACATCAGTTCGCCGAGACTGGTACGCGCTCCCTGCTCTCTTGCATGCGGAGATCAGCGAGCGTTTTAAAGGTACTTCGGCTCACCTCGCGTCCACTCGAGTCGCCTCGCCGAAGTACCTTTAAAGCGTTCGCTGATCTCCACGTGCAGGAGACCAGGGAGCGCGTACCAGTCTCGGTGAACTGATGTGAAGCATCGCAAGGTAAGTTCGCTCTTTCCTGAATTAACCCCTTAAAGTTAGAACATTCTTTTTTTTTTTTAACCCTTTCTTACAGAAACGAATGTTATTCACGTATGACAAACAACACCCCCTCAACTTTGAAGGGATTGGACCAATATTCCAGTGGTTCCCTCTAGCATCAATGTTTCTAATTAAAAAAAAAAAAAGCCAGAAAGCAATTCTGGTATTGTCAAGCTGCATTATGGTATCTGGTTTAATTTACTTGATTTTTTCCATACAGTATTCATGAGTTCTATAATATTGTGAACTTTAATTTTGGCAGATTCATTCTTGGTAATTATTCAGCATCTGAACCTGCGGAGGAGCATCCCACTGCATGCTCCATCCTGAGGCAGAAAATGCAACGTCAAATCTTTTTCTGATTTCAAGTGGAAAACAAACTAATTATGTGGAAATATGTTAATATATTGTGCTGCAGGGACCAGCCCTTTGTTGCTTATGATCGGCTCTCTGTGTTATTTCTTCCAGGAGGAGTTGCCCTTTCCTAATGCATGAACATTACTGACTGGCCTATGATTTTTTTTACTTCATATAAATGTGATTTGCATAATATAGCATTACTTCCATTTGGCAGAAAACTAAAGACATCGGCTGCAAGCTTAACATTAAAACAATACAATATCCCCCCCCCCCTTCCTCTGAGGGTCCTATGTATATTAAAGTGCTATACTATTTTTTGTTTCAGCTATTTTCCACATTCTATTGGCATTAGATACAATGACTGTATCTCATTACCATAGTCTTTGTACAGTATTTAGTGAATATATTTTCTGTGAAGGAACAGTAACACCAGGAAATGAAAAAAAAAAATTCAATTTGGAATGGCAGTTATTTCTACATAATACAGGACAGGTAAAAAAGGTACACCTGTCACCTCAAAACTCTAATAATAATTTAGGTTCTACTAATGAAATAAACGTTTTGGTAAATATATATGTATTTAGAAAATGTAACTTTATACAGCGTTTCTCTGTCATCTTCCCTGTCAGCCTGACTTTTGTTTCCCAAGTTGGGTGGGCAGGGCTAAATGATAATTGACATCTCCAATCAGATCTCTGCTAGATCATGATTTAAGGGATCTGATTGGAGGAGCTAAAAATGTCAATCATCATTAAGTTCTTCATTTGAGAAGAAGTTTGGGAATTTCTTCAGTTGAGAAAGCTGCATCACTGATTTAGAAGAAAAAGTGTGTGTTGGACTTTTCACATATATTTTCAGTTTGCTGATTTCACATATCTTTTGCATTTACATATTTTATTTTAGCGCTGCTTTTTTTTGTATATTTTTTGTGTGTCGTCTACATTATCTGTGATAGTGTTCTGGAGTCTGTATGCAGAATCCCTTAAACCTGATGTAACCTAAAAAGAGAAAGTGATTATCCTATTGTACCTTCAAGAAGAACCATGTTAAGTACATATGCCCTTTCCTATTCATGTCAACCATGCACTGGTTGTGGGATAAGGTCTTGGTAATATAGGGCTAAAGGAAATTGAGAGTTGATTATGCATGGATGTCACTGTGTAGGCAACATAAATAACCAGAATATCAGAATATTGTTTTCCTTTCCTGTTGAACATTCAGATATGGCTGCAATTAATAACATAGTTTGTATAACTTTACAAATATGTTCCACTGATTGTTGATTTACTCTTAAAGAGATGTTGCATCTACGCTGAATGCTTTCTTGGTATATTGTCTATTTAAAGATAAATGTGGGAGGAACACTGCTTATAAAGAAAGTAAAGAATCCTTCAATGGCAAATCATAACTAGTGTACACTTCATATTGTAGGAATGGAGCATTTATAATCAAGATATATGCTTTAAACCCATGTGTCACTTAGCCCTATGAAAACAGACACATATAGCTTCCCTTTCTAAAATTACATTGCTAAAAACAGGCATAAATTATTTGAATAAATACTTTTTATGCACATAAAGTATACTATGCACTGTAGTTTGTCAATTGAGATTCATTTAGCTTATGTATGGATGGATGTATAATTTTATTTATAAAGCACCACAAATTTACACAGCACTGTACAATTCAGCAATGCAAATACAATAGAGACTTGGAAAAAGCACATTAAACAATACAAGTAAAATATCACAAGGATACATATCTTTAATGTTTAATATGCATCACTTTTAGGGAATTCACCATTGTGCAAAGTGAGTTCTGAATCCTTCAGCTCACTTTGCACAGACTGTTATGTGCTCGCTAATATCCTGCACACGGACATCAGTGAACACTTTAAAGGAATTCCAGTCTCGGCGAGGCAACTCTTTTGGTCTCGCCAAGACTGGAATCCCTTTAAAGCGTTCGCTAATGTCCACATGCAGGACATCAGCGAGCGCATAACAGTCTGTGTGAAGTGAGCCGAAGGATTCGGAGCTCACTTCACACAATGGTGAATTCCCCCCTAATGTTTTTCAGCTGCCCAATAATTACATTTCTTATAGAGGGAACATACAGTCATCTGCACAGTATTACAAATCCACCAAGGCCATTTTGGTCAACTATTAAAGGAGCTTTTCAAGACATTTTTACTCTCCATGCACTCGTAGAAAAAAAAGGTTTCAATAAAAAAAATCTAACATTGTACATAACATCTTCATGTGCTGAGAACAGTAAGGTATGAATTTCCAGCTTGTAATGCCAATAAGACGGATAAACTGAGCAGCCAATGAAGTTGCTGAGAATCTCAGAAATTTGGACCAAGGAAGCTTGGCAGTTAACTGGAGAGATGTAGACCTCAGGCCATTTTATTGTTTTGAGTCCATCAAAGCCACAGTGTACAATGCATGCAGTGTAGATGAACATGGTAATTATTATTTCCCTTGTAATTTAAATTATTTACTGTAAATAGCACATGTCAGTTTAATGTACTTTCCTTCATGCCTTGTTTACTCTTATGGAACAGACTATTGTTTGCTGGCTATTGTTTAGAGCTGGGTAGAGAACAGAAGAAATGTATGATGGTCAATCACAGCTTAGAGGAAAAATTCCCATTTATTGTGGTATGAAGACCATGAAATGTTGTGTTTATGTGTGAACCTTACACAGCAATAAATGGGGAATTTCCCTAAGCTTTGGTAAAGCATCCTACATTTCTTTTGTTCACAATATATTGGTGGGTTTTACTGGACCCTGGTTGACCTGCTCCCATGTACAATATTTCCTTAAGATACCTGAAGTATGTTTGTTCGAGAACAGGATACAACAGGTATAAGATAGTATAGCAAGAGTAGCTCTCACCCCAAACGAAAGTGGTAGTGAGCTAGGCTATAATGTGCAATGATTGCATGAAAGAAGATGATAATGGCAAGTCAGGGCACAATGGTATATGAAAATGTCAAGAGCTCAAACCACACTCTCCAACACATGCTTCCTCCCTATCAAAATTATGGAACTAGGTACAAAAATCTGGAATTGAGTGTAGGAGTAGTATTGTAGTAGGAGTGCCCAACCATTTGTAAGGTATAGGCCCAATTGCAGCCACAACCATTGTGACCCCTATTTATAGAATCCACCTGGGGGTGGAGCCAATGCAGAATAGGGAAACTAAGCTAAGTTACCTGCTATGGAGAGGGGATGTAAATTCTCCCTGGGCTTATAAATAGGTGAAGTTATTCCCTCTCTCAACCTGAGAATATACAGTACAAATGTAGTTAAGGAATTTATAAAACAATGTCTGATCAGTACTAGTTTCCTTTTTGTGGGTAAAAATGTTGCATTTTGTATCTGTATTGATTATAGGGCTCTTAATGAAGAATTAAAATTTAGCTTAACCCCTTATTAAATCAATAGGTCTGATAAATAAGAAAACTTGAAACACTGAGAACTGAATTCAGCCAAAGTTTAGTTCTTTTGTAACAAAATGACAATAAAAAATAGATATCCCTTTCCACTCACTGATTAATTCTTTGACCAAGTGCAGCTACTTTTACCAAGTTCAGCATTAGAGTGCCTATTGCTTGTTATAGGTTTTATTAACATTATATACTGTATGTAAAACACAGGGAGGTGGAGGACAAGAAAAGGAAAACAATGCATAAAAGAATGAAGAATTGCCATTTGATAACAGAAATTGTATATATTACATTCAATTAAATATAGAAACCACAGGTATTGTGCTGTATTAATTGTAAGTGAGTTCTTAGAAAAATGAAGACTGGGCACCAAAAGGTATGTCTGTTGAATCTATGCTAAGCTGCTAGAATTTGGGTATTTTAATGGAATCTGCAGGCAACATAAGTAAGTTTATATAAATTGTAATAGAGTTAACCAGGCGTTTCTTCATCTTACTAGGTTTAGGGATAGAATAGTCTTAATATTAATGAACTGGCATGTGTGAATATAAAGTAAAAGTTTATAGAGTTATTAAATTGTTTGTGGAAATTAAGACATCAACACCTGCCAAATTTATGCTCTCTGCCCCCAGTCCTGTAGCATTTTTATAACACTCTATTTCTTTTTCAGCAGACAATGTAGAACATTATTTCTTCCCTGAGCTTCTCTGCACTGTTCCACTAGGTCAGTGATGGCCAACCTTTTGAGCTCAGTGTGTCAAAATTTATCAAAAAACCAAGCATAAATTGGGTGGAGTGTCACTTTGTGAAAAATTCAGAGGTGTGGCAACTCTCCTAATAAGAGCGTGGCACAAACGGCACCATGATGTGTGTCAGCAAAAACCTCCTGGCGTGTCACCTCAGACACGCGTGTCATAGGTTAGCCATCACTGCACTAGGTAGTACACAGTTTTAGAAAAACCAGGAACAATGTCATGAGATTTGAGTGTCATGAGAGTCATGGCAGTCAACTTAGATCAAGTTAAATATTTCCCAGTGTGCATGCACCCCTTGACCTAATGGAAGCTGATTGCCATGAAGGTTTCAGATATTTTCCAGGAGTATTGTGCAGTATCACCATTTGATGGATGACTTCCTTAAAGTAAGTTAATTATAGTGGTATAAAGAAGACATTATTATTATCTTGTCCTTCAACTTGCTTTACAAATCCTACCTTTCAGTTTTTTAAAGACTCCTCCAAAAATCAAATTTTTGGTTTGTTCAGTATGGAAAAGACTTTTCCCGTGTTTCTAGTATTTCAGATTAGCAGGAGGCAGCTTTAGCCACATGATTGCTCTATTTCCACATAGGGGACTAATATGTAGTTTCTTGTTTCATGCTTGCCATTTAAAGAAGAGGATCAGGTCATTCAATATGCCCCTCATATCTGCATTAAAGATATTCCAGTTATCTGCAATGGAAAGTATTTGAATTGAAATTATACTTGAGTCAGTAGGGATCATAAAGCCATATTCTGAGACCAGCTAAAGTAGGTTAAGAATAGGGAGTGGTCTGACCTGGAAAGTTTCAGGTCATGTTAAAAATCTCCTGCCATCAAAAGCGGTGTAGGATCCAAAATGCTGAGTTTAAATATTCTCTACTACCTAGAACAGGGGTAGCGAACCTATGGCATGCGTGACAGAGAGGGCACTTGTGCTGTTGCCACTGCTGCTATTCTCAATCCTACCAGCGAGTGAGCGCTCCTTCAGTGCAGGCTGTGGGCCTGACAGTTTTCAGGTTGGATCTACGGCCTTGCACTAAAGGAACACTTGCTAGTTGATAGGACAGCCACAGCAGAGCTCTTCCCTGAGGCAGGCATGATGACATCACTTATCAGCGCCTGCACTTTGGGGGAAGGAAGGCGCTGGTGAGTGACATCACTTTTTGGCACTCGGTGCCGAAAAGGTTAGCCACCTCTGACATAGAACATGCCCTGGGAACAGAATAGCAATTGCAGAATAGAATTACATCTGAAAACAAGCAGCAAGGCATAATTACATTTGAATAATAGTACTATTATGGAGTGAAAAAGGGAGGAAGGTAATAAAAACATACAAGATGTACATAACATATTTTTATAACAATGAACACAGTAAATACAACTCAGTACAAAATACTCTGCAGATTAATTCCCCTGTATATGTTTTCCTGAAAAGTTTCATTTTTGTTCCTTTCCATTTCTGTTCCTGGATTGACATATTGCTCTTTGATAAACTACCACTGTATTACTGATTGATAGATTATTTTTATGTATTCTCCTTTTCTATACCGATTCCATACAAAGTATTCTGCGCCTCCTTTACTTCTCTTCATTTTTTGAAGGTTCAGGCCCTTTTGGTGATAGCTTTGATTGAGACTGTACATTTTCAGTTATAGAAGTTTTATCATATGTATACTGCTTATTTTCCAATTGTATAGGGACCTTAGCGAAATATAAATAATACAGATCCGAAGGTGCAGTGTGGGTTCCCTCTTGTGGACAATTTACAACACTGCATTTGTGTATTTGTAGAGATTATCTAGTAAAAAGCTCTTGTTCCGTGTTTGGGAGGAACTGTAGAATCACATGACCCTAAGTTACACAAACATACCCCAGGAATGGAATAGTGGTAGTGGTGTTTGTGTGAAGTCACTGTCCCAAGCACTCTGACACTCCGTACATCCACGTCTTGATGCGTGAAATCCTTGACATATAGTGGAAAGAGTAGAGAGCAAAATTTCTTCAACAATATCCTTTAATTGGTTCACAACATGTTTCGAGCCAACATATGACCCTTTATAAAGTGATAAACAATAAGTGCACAAACCACAAGTATATAAAAAAAAACAGACCCCTTTCGTAGCGCCCCATAAATTCACTTAATAACAAAGTCCAATCAGTGAGTCCAGATAGGGGACTGCTCAAATCTTCTTATAAGAGCCTTCCACTATCTTTAAAGTCCATATTAAATCTTGAGACATTAATAATAGAGCTAGTATTCAGAAAACCGATGTGTTTAAAAAAATTTGGAGCAAATTTATACCTGCCATTATTAAAGCAGCTCTTAATGTCTTTGAGTTCACTGTAATTAAGGAGGTTTAAATTTAAAAGATTTAAAAGATTAAAAGATTTAATTTAACGAAGCAGGAAGGAGAGACTGCGTGGATTACAAAATAACAATGATATTGTTATTAGAAAAGCAGATAAAGGGGGAGCCGTAGTGATTATGGACAAAATTTGTATTTAAAAGAAGCTTATAGCCAGCAATCTTTTAAATATAAGTCATTATAAAAAAAAAAATATGGGGACCCGGTGTTGCAAATTAAGAAAGAGATTGAGCTATTTGCCACTGAAGCATGGATCAATGTTATTATAAAATTGGATGTTAAAGATTATTTAATAACATAGCATCCAAGATTTCCAGTGGTGTATTTTCTACCGAAAATACATAAGAATCCCACACACCCTTCAGGACATCCCATTGTGTCAGGGATAGGGTCTGTCCTGGAACCATTAGCTAAATACCCTATTTCTTGCAACCCCTAGTTAATAACATCCCTACATGCCTTAGAGACACCACTGATTTCCTTAATAGGTTGTCAGATATCAAATCTTTACCATCAGGCTATGCATTATCAATATCCAGAGTCACTATACTTCAATACCACAAGATGAAGGTATAGACTGTATAGAAGAAGTGTTATTAGAAACTTTCCACAGAACTTTATTTATTTTCTCCTCGAATTTTTGGGTATGGTACTCCACGAGAAACTTCAGGTTTCAAAACAAATATTCTTTTGGCAGAGACAGGGCACATCCATGGGGGCAGCAGTTGCGCCCTAATTTCCCAATTTATTTGTGAATAAATTAGAAAAACAGTTGTTCCTTGATTCACCTTTTAAAAATCATATCATTGCATAATGCAAGTATGTGGATGATATATTCAACATATGGAAGAGTGATATTGATGTATTTCATATTATGTCAAAATTAGCCAATACAGCCCATTGTACCATCAAGTTTACATCTGAAGTAAGTAAAGATATATTAAATTTTTTTAGATATAAAAGTACAACTAACAAATGGTTTGATTACCACTAATATTTTCAGGAAGCCCACAGATAGATACCAAGTACTAAGAGCAGACAGCTTCCATAATACTAGCATGATTAGGGCGATACCCAAGAGGCAATTTATGAGAATTAAAAGGATAGTCTCTGACCTAGATTCATATAATTAACCAGCTGATGACCTTAGACAAAGGTTTATAGAACAAGGCTATAATAAAGAATTTATTCATAAGATTCAAGGGGAAGTAAAGCTGTTGAAAAGAGCAGATGCAAACAAGAGAGAGGCACACTCTGGGGAGCAATTAAAAAATTTTCTAGCTTTAACTGTTTCAGTAAAAATATAAAACAAATAGTTACAAAATTTTGTCCAATACTCCAAAGTGATCATAAATATGGGCACTTGTTCAATAATCTACCATTGTTTAGTTATAAAAGGGGATGTATGATTTGTAACTTACTTTTCCCTAGTGAAATTCCAGAACCATTACCTGTATATAAGACACTCACTAGAAGTAGTAAAAAATGAATATTAATATATAAAATATATGTTAGTGAAATGTCCTGCATGGTTAAAATTTGAATCAAGGAACATAGAAATAATATCCAAAATAATTGCAAGGATGTCCTGTGGCTAAACTCTTCGGTAATGAGCGGCATAATGTTACGCAACAAAAAGGGATGGTTATAGAAGCAATGAGAATACCTAGAAGGGGTGGTAATGTTAACAGGTTGCTCCAACAAAGGGAAGCAATATGGAGTAGGAAACGCTATACAACCAAGGGGTCTTAACGAACACTGGAGCATTGTATCATTTCTCTCTCCTATCCCATTTTCATTACAGATTGTCTTTTATTGCTTTCCTTATTACCTATTCCCACTGATTTACAGTATCTCCTGGCCTTCCAAGTGTGAGTGCTTGTAGTAGTAGTATGTCAGTAATAATTGATTTGCTCATTAATTATACATGATAGATGGTGCATATAATAAGTGTTAATCTATTTTTACCTCCATATAGAGTATGTTATAAAGTAGTGTTCCCTGTTTTCCAGCCTCTACAGGCCCTAGGTAGGCTTTTCTTAGCAGTTCCTGATTGTCAATTTGCATTATCTTGCAAGGTTTAATATGGACTATAAATATAGAGGGAGGCTCTTATAAGAAGATTTAAGCAGTCTCCATTTAGACTCACTGACTGGACTTTTTTCTTAATTGCATTTATGGGGCGGTACCACAGGGTGTTTTTTTCTTTATATACCTGTGGTCTGTGCACTGATTGTTTATCACTTGATAACGAGCCGTATGTTGGCTCAAAACATCCTGGGAACTAATTAAAGGATATGTTGAATAAATTTTGATCTCTACTTTTTTTTTTACTATATATCAAGGATACCCCAGGAATGGCCCATGTTAGTGAACCTCTTCCTCTGTTCACATCCTTCAGCAAGAAAATCCTTCTTCTGAGAGAGAGAGCAGCAGTTGCTGTAGATACCACTAGCACTGCAATACAGTATGACAAAACAGATAAAGCAATAATGCACTCTCTGCTGTAAAATAAAAGCATATTACAGGTCACTCAGTTGTTCTATAACCAAATAACACAAAAGATGGAATTGAGTGATCTTTGCAAAAATCCGAGGTAACAAACAATATACCCAAATGACAACAGAGATTATTTCCAATTTTCTCTAACATTTTACCTCTAGTCATATTTTGCATTTAATTTACATAAACAAGGAATCTGGAAAGGCAGACAGACTGCTTTAGATACAGTAAAGTTCTGAAGTATCCTACTGCTGGACACAAATACTAATGGAAAGAGGGATCCATTGCTTGAGTAACGGGATGTCTGAAGTTTCTGGGATGGGGGACCAGAAACATGGCAACTGGTGTTGCTACTAGTGTGCAGGGAGGGGAGGAAGAGATGTAAATTTAGGTATGAAGGGGAGAGTGGACTATAGGCAGAGCTTTGGGGAAAAAAAAAGATTTTAGCACAGGTGCTAGTCCAGAAATACAGTGATAATGATCAGTAAAATAACTGTTTATATTTGTCTCTCCATGATATCTGAGAATTATATGGCCAAGGTCCATTATTTATTTATTTGTCTGTTTTTTTTCTATCTCTGTGGGGGGTATTTATTAAGGTCAGCTCGACCTTTTCCCCGCTATCTAATGTTTCACCATTTTTCACCGTGTTGTCACCATGATTTTCATTTCTAGGCATTAATAATTTCAACTAGGAAATTTACAGAACCATCTCCATAGGGAATAATTAGCTACCCACAACCAGGTAAACACATTAAAAAAATGGTCAGAAGTGGCTTAATATTTATCAATCTTGATATTGGCAAACATTGTAGAAATGACAGACATATTGCTCAGCGTCTAATTACAATTTTCCCTGCTACAAGTTTCTATAGGTAAACAGCAAAACCGTGGTTTGCATTGTTCATTCAGAAAATAGTTCACAGCAATATTACCCTCAGCTGGAGTTTTAGAATAACAGTTTAATGTTTAGATGTCACTATCCTTTGGAGAGCCTCATATAATATTATATCCAACTGGCAATGTGGCATGGCAGAATGAAAAGCTGGGAAAGAAATAGTTATAAGACTGGTATTATGCGCTAAAGAATCTAATTAGTAGTTATCTGAAGCCAATCATGAGAATTAGCACAGCTGCGTGGACCACAACAGGACATGCTGACTTGCATATGTAGAAAGGCATCTGAGGAGCCCAGAAGACACCTGTCACTTGGCTGAAACAACAACTGTGGCACTCATTCTACAAGGAGTTCAAGAGTCCCAGTCTTCGAGTAATACTGTTTTTGCCTGTTTTGTCAATAGGATCGAAAATTAGCATCCTCTACGAACGTAATAAATAAAAGATTCTTACAATGTAATAAACTGCTATTTTCAGTAATTTTGGTATTTTCAGGGATGGGTCAAACCTAAAACATCAGGTAAAAAGTCTAGCAGAAAGTGTTATCTTTGGCAAAAAAAAAAAAAACATAACAAAATAAATGAATTACAACAGATTTGGAGATGAACACATTTTGTGTTGTACTATCTGCAGTAAATGTGGCAAAAATACATTGTTTCTAGATAAAACATAAATTATAAACCGTAAAGCAGGCAATGAAGCAAATACATTACAGTTGAACTTGAAGAAGACACTCCATATACATTTTGCTGAAAGCTGTGAAAAACACAGAAGGAGAATGCAACACTGTGCAGCAATTGAAGAGTTGTATTAAACTATATAACAATTAGTTAACTAGAGGGTTTCAAAGATCCTCAGCCTTGAGCAGGCCTCTGTAATTTTATGGAGCACAGGAATGTCTTAGTGTTCCCATGTGTAGTGCATTGTAAAGTAACATATAGTTAGCTCATTAAATCAATTACACAAATATTCCACTTCTCTTATTCAAGCTGCTACCTGACTAACTCTAACAGGGCAATTAGTCCTGAGATACAAGCCATCATTGTTGCTTCCAGCCCCTGTAGAATGCACTTTGACAGCATGGCAGCTGTGGACTACCTCAATGTACTTCTACAAGACCATATAGCTTGCTGGTTAGAAGGGTTGCTAGATATTATTATTGTGATGGAAACCCTTTAACTTCATTCAGAAAACATTATTAATACAAATGGTTTATGAGAATAGACAAAGTGCAAACTATTTTGTAATGGTTTGGCAGCACAGCTGGGAACATTTCATCATATAATTCTCAAGTTCTCTATAAATTTTCATGATTTGCACCTGCATCAGTATTCCTGGCAACCTTCTTATGCAGGACACATGAAAACCTTTCATCTGTCTCTCTTCTATCTTTCTTGCTTGACCTTCTGACTGCCTCTTTGAAAAGGAAGTTGAGAGAAAGTGAAATGTGTGCCATATTGCACAACAGCAATATTTCTTGAATAACCACCTGCTCTATTGTATGATGTGAAACAAATGCCAGACAAGACACAGATGCATTTTAGTGAACAACACAAATATAGGATCATGTCATCTAAGGATAAAGGACACTGATTATCATTATTTTGTGCACTTCTTAAATAACATTTTCAGCAAGCCAAACTTTATACTGTCAAAAGGAGTTTCATGATTAGACGCTTATATCATAAATCATACAAGCTATTTCAAGAGATTCTAAAATACAGTCTGTGACCTTGACTGTGCAGCAACTTAGTAATTCAGTGCTACCCTTTTACCATTAACAGCTTTGTCTGTACAACTTTGTACTATTATATTTCCTATTTACATCTAAATCTTTTTGGTTATCACCATTGTTTACCCCTGTGGGTGTATGCTCATGAGAAGTAAACTCCGAGTCCTTCCAAGTCCAAGTCAATCACAATCTATTTACCCTACAAGGGTTGGGTTGACATACATTACACAGGAAAAAAGCAGCATCACAGAAACAGAATGGATATTTGACAAGAGGAGAAGGTAATTAATAGTGTCAAATGCTGTATGAAGATACAAGAGCATTTGTAATTAGAAGTAATCTCTGGCCATCACTTACAGTAGATTATTGATTAGACAAACTATCTGAAATATTTTACTCGAGATGCAGAGAAATTATTTTAATGAAAGGCGACATCAAGTTACAGTTTATATATTATAGGGATTTATTTTATCACAGGGCAAAGATATAACATAAAGATTATATCATGATATAATACAATGTGATATAATAATATGAATAATACATAGTATTTATGTATGCTTTGGGGGGAAAGAGTTGTTTATGGTGACAACTGCCCCTGGGAAGAAACTGTTTCTAAACCTACTCGTACGGGATTTGAGGCATCCAAAACATCTGACAAAAGGAAGGAGACAGAACAAGTCCTGGTTAAGATGAGAACAGTCAAGGATAATTTTCCAAGTTCTGTCTATACAATGCTTGTGATAGATGTCCTCGATGGGGATCAATTCTGTGCCAATTATCCGTTGGACTGTTTTGATGACCTTTGAAGAGCATTGCGGTCCTTGGCACAGCAGTTCCCATACCATACTCTTAGACAATATGTGAGGACACTCTCAATGGTGCATCAATAGAAGTTGGTCAGGATTCTGGTATTAACTTGGGCTTTACAGAGGATTCTGAGGAAATAAAGTCACTGTTGGTCTTTTTGGATAGACCTAGAAGAGTTGAGGAACCAGGATAGGTTATTTGATAGATGTACACCGAGGAACTTGAAGCTGTCCACTTGTTCTACTATGTTCCCATGAATGTGAACTGGAGAGTAGACATGTTGTTCACTTCCTCTTCTGAAATCCACTATCATCTCTTTGTTCTTTTTTGCATTTAGTAACAGTGAATTCTGATCGCACCAGGATATCAGGTTTTGTATTTCCATCAAGTAGGATGACTCATCATTTCCTTTTATGAGGCCCAATACGGTGGTATTGTCAGCGAACTTGATGATGAGGTTTGTATTCTGTTTAGGGGTACAGTCGTGGGTAAAAAGGGAGTAGAGAAAGGAACTTAATACACATCCTTGAGGTAGACCTGTATTCAGATTTATGGTGGATGAAATGGAATTATTCATCCTAACAGTCTGAAAATGGTTTGTCAGGAAGTTGAGGATCCAGTTTTGCAGAGGTGTAGCTATTCCAAGGAGATCCAGCTTTGGGATCAATTTGGATTGATCCAAATTGATCCCAAAATATAATGGGCGAAATTTATTAAATGCGTAATTTACCGCATGTGCGGAATTTCAATTGATTTCCGATCGCACGATCGGAATTTCGATCGATTTCCAATTGCGCGATCGGACATCAATCAAAATTCCGCATGTGTGGTAAATTACGCATTTAATAAATTTCGCCCAATTATTGTTTTGTATTGAATCCTGAAGAATATTTTCCCATGTGCTCCTTACTGGTAATTAAAAATGAATGATCTTAGCTATCTTAATTTGAGTTTTACAAGATGTACATATAATTAAAGAAACATTTGCCTGGTACAAACACACACATATATACACACTACATATATATATATATTCACAAACCAACAAAATTTTACATCAATTATTGTGAATTCCCCAGTGAGTAGAAAAGACTCATAATTGTTACTAAATATGTTCTTGCTACTTTTTATTCAGTGCAGACCTAACTCTCACATGACTTTTAAAATATATCATAGATATGGTATAACAATAATAGACAATGGGGTCCCGAAGAAGGAGCACCATGCAATTAATTACACAGTGGACTATTTTATTCTTAATGCATTTTACTCTTTTTTCTTTACTAAACTGATTTGGGTATAACACTGAAACTGAACTGTCTGAAAGGCCGAGAATATGAAAGATCTTACATATACTGTATACTATACTGTATAGTTTGGATACTATGCAAAAACTAATAAAATCAATGGTGCACAAAAATATTTTCTGTTTCTAGTAAAAGGAAATTGTACTGTTTTACAAGGAAGGTAATAAAAATCAATGTAGTTTCTATGATTTAATTAATCTTTTTTTCTACATCCTCCAGTGTTGGCTAGGCAACCTCTTGGCTATGACAACTCTCCCCTCACACTTGGCAGGATTTATTTAATGTTTGACCAAGTGTGGGGTCAGAACCAATTTTATAGAGATAAGGAGAAGTTATAATCTGATTGGAATTAGATATTAGTACTGCAACATATTCATAGCTGAGGCTATTCTATTGACATCATGACTTAAAGGGGTCTTATTCATCACATCAAGTATACGACAGCCATATTGAGTTCACGTGACTTTCTATTGCTTTGCTATGACAGACAAAAATTTGCTACTCATTTTCACTAAACAGACAATTCCCTTTGTGAAAAAGTGAACAGTGTTAAACTTTTTTTCACACACAGTCAAGCATAGTCAATCAAACAGTAGTGGACACATACTGATGCTATAACTAAAGTAATGTCATTTTACTACTATTCCCATGAATCTGTTTAAAGGACAATGTCAGCCCAACTGTATCTTTCATATATTAGTGTAAAACTATTATTAATAAGCAGGATTGATTATAAGGTAGAAAATTGTCACCGCTTTGCTGCATTGTAATAGCTATTGTTGTTTTAAATAACAAGTGTTGTTTACATTCCTTTCTATGCAACAGTATTTCTAGTATGCCTCAGCAACACTTAGTAAATTGCCAAGTTGGGCATGTAAGTACGAGACTGCTGTAAACTGTGAAATTGATCGTGAGTTTGCTACTTCAAGTTTGATGAATTTGTGCCATTATCCGACTGTTTGCACATTGATATATATGCCCCAAAATAATGCCATAATTGTTGTGATAAAATAATGCCATAATTGTTGTGATATTATCGTAATGCACATGGAGAACAACCCTTAACATGGTTAAAAATAAATATGGTAAAAGTAGAACAATTTTACCCCAGTTTTATAGAAGCAGTTTTATTAAGCACCACTAATTATGAACTAGACAAGATTATGCAAGCACTTCTCAACTGATTTTAGATTTTCCTTTCATATTAAAACCTACTTAAAATGAAATGTTTAAATTAATGTAAAGCTTTCATTGTAAAATGTTTTAATTATTGGTTTTAATCAGAAAAAACAAAGAACAAAGCAACAAAATGTACTCCTTCAAAATGTAATGTATAGCGCCAACAAGAATAATCAAATCAATATAAAAAGAAAAAGTCCAATGGACGACTCTGTTTAATAGTAAATGTGTGCGCTCTCACCATCAAATAAAGGTAATCTTCCTTGTTACCCTCTGTTTAGCAATGGAAAGAAGAAAGTCCTCATTCAAATGTGAACTGCAGGATCTATGGAAGCGCAAAAGATAAAGAAAGAGAGAAAAAAACTCTCCTTGCGCAGTTAGTTCATACACATTCACCCCACTTGTAAGTGTAAAGGTTGTGGGTGGTGTATGAAATAGTAGAACGAATCACCTTACAGCTGTAGTAAAGCCCAAAACAGCTTACAGGGTAAGAGGTCCTCTTAGGATAAAGTACTCACCAGACAATGGGGATAAAGCAGTGAGAATTTGGCTGTAATGGTTATTGCCACTCAATCAACTCTCAATCTGGGGAATAAAACAACATAAATATGGTATAATGAATAATACCTCTGGAAGGATCCACTCTCAGTCTCACATGGGGAATAGAGCACAAGTAAAAGTAAAACAAAAAGTAAACAAAATGGGTATCTCAGCACGTTTCACCGGTGCGATCCTGGCTTCCTCAGGAGAAAACAATTGCAGAATCATGCACTGCCGGCTGCTTAGTGTTGTGTATTATTTTGTTTACTTTTTAATGTTGATTACTATATTCGATTTTGTGAGCCTATTAATAAATTATTTCTATCTTTGGATTTACTACACTATCAGTGTTCCTCTCTTTTTGTGAGTTCATTGGTTTTAATCTCTCTCTTCAACTGGATAGCCATATAATTTTCATAATTGTAAAACTGACATTAAGATGGATTTACATGTGGGCTGTTTAGAACAGTGATATAGCACAGCATGCCTTGCAAGGTGGTCAGTATGGTAGGTCACATATACATCTGTTTTGCATTATGGTATTTTTTATTATTTCAACAGGAATGACAAACTAAAAGTGCATTTGATAAGCCTCATTACATTATAAGGCATCTGAAGGTCACATCTCAACAGCTCTTCCATTGTTTCTTCCACCCTCCTCCCCCAACAAACACTTCATACTGCTGAAGGAAACATATTAAGATGAAAAAAAGTCTTGTTTACAGTTTGCAGAAGAATGTTCTGTTTGTTGATTTTCACAACACATATTTAATGCTAAAATGTATTTTTCTCTGTGCTTTCAAAACATAAAAATGAAGTTATATATTAGACCTGTTTCATAAATGGAATCCTATTTTTATAATAGAATCTGTAATAATGGCAGAATTTGTAATATTTAAATGGATGTTAGCTTGCTACTGCATGTACTGTACAAGCAATCTTTTTTCTGTCATGTGATCCCAGCTGCTTGAACCTGAAGATTTGTGTCCAAAGCAAAGGTTTCCTTTGTGGAACTTTTGGTTTCATTGTTCATTTTAACAATGGCTTTGTCATTTAACACTTTGTGGTAAGAGTTTTGTTTGGATAATTCCAGACCATAATAATGTCTACATCTGTAAGTCAAACTGTTGTACTTTCAGTGAGTCAGCAATCTGAATTTCTGACAGTGCAGATGTCTCTAGTCAGTCCCATTGAATGTGTCTCCATATTTCAGTCGATGAATAAATTAGTCACCGTGTTTCAGTTTGATTTTGTCAGTAATTTTGCCAGTGAGCTTATTTCTGTGTTTCTGCATTTGTTCACATCGACTCATTCACAATTTAAATGGAATGTACTGAATCTAGAATTCAGTTTATTAATTGGCTGAGTTACATGTTTTGTTTTGTATGATTTGGATTTGTCCAGATTCTGAGGCTGTAGCAGAACTAAATCTAAACCTCTGTTGCCATGTGACTCTTTGCTTACCATAACAAACATATTTACAATCACCTCTGTAAAAGGAAAGGGCAGGAAATCCAACAGAGGAAGATGACAAAAGACACTGGGGGGAATTCACCATTCAGCGAAGTGAG
>WMED01000710.1:0-25281 GCA_019650415.1 Pipa parva
ACTTTATCAATAATGGGATGTATAAACAAAGGTATGTATAGAGTTGTAAATGCAGTGGAGTGAAAATAAAAATGGATTTAGTAATGTATCTGGCTTTAATTTCCATATCTAAGATGTGCCTGTGTTTTTAAAAATTTGTCAAAGTGACTATACTGCAGAACATAATATTCCATGGAAGCAACTTTCTATAATTACTGTCTATGCATCACACACACACACGCATATATTAGTCATAACTAGTTAAATACGAGGAAAAAGACAAAGACAGGGGTAAAAGACAGTGGTTTGAGCATTATAATTGGACAATCATCTATATTGAGAAGATGCTGGTGGAAGACAAATTTCCAACTCCAAGGCATTTAGTCTCAGAAGATGGGCACTATTAAGCATAGCTGGGGTTTAGGGGAGATAACGAATAGCTATATATTTTCTGCAAACGCTTCTCTTGGCATTTATGAGAACCCCGTGTGTCTAACACACAGTTTATCTTTAAGAAACCAACACCAAACACTCTCTGACATTCATGAGAATCCTACATATTTTATGGACAGCTTATCTTAAAGAGGACAAAAGATATAATAAAGACAAATATATAGAACAGTTGGTAGCATACATCTCTCAGCACCCCTAGGGGATGTCCAGAAATACACTGCAGCAGCAACTTGTTTATAAATATATGGTTTACATTTTTTTGGCTCTTCCTTGGTCAGGATAGGCAACTGCTTATAGGGATGGAAAATAGTGGTAATATACAATCATAGTGCCCAGGGTGAAGGCCTTAAAATTAAAAGGAATTAATTAACCTTATTTAGCAAAAGGAAACAAAATAATAATGTACACTTCTGATTGTGTCTTACTAAGATTATCTGAACTCTCAAATTCTCTTTACCAGCACAGGTCCTCCTTACCCATCATTAGCTGCTGCTCTTAGGAATACGTCCTGGTACTGGGGAATATAAAGCTTACCATCCTGATGATATCATTTTCCAGGGATAAACCTCCTATTTTCTGGCATGTGAAATAGCTCAAAACCAAATTAGTAGGGTGAAGACAGAGCTTCACCATATAGACAGACTGACCAGACAGATAGATAGCCTACAGCTCTTTAGGGATATCATAGCTACGACTTCCAGTCGTTGCCTATTGAATTATGAGGATATTAGCAGTTTAAAGGTCAGTGAGAGCAGCCTTGCAGATTCCAGATTTAATGGATGCTACTTAAATCATACTCGAAACGGCTACGTTTACTGAAAATGAGAATACTTTGATATTAGATATCCATCTAGATTTGATGCTATTTCTACTTTTTGAAAGAAATAACAACACTTTCTAAATCCCTAGAGCAAAGCGAATAAATATCAGTGACTGTAACTGCCAAGATTTATTTTGCTTACAAATATATCCAATACTACTTTTTCCCCACCCCCAACGCCTAAGCTCACATCATCATTGCTAGCTAAAGACAAAATACAGATTGAATTACCCCCCCCCCCCAACCCCACCCATTTAGGTAACTAAACAAAAACCTCTTGTTCTTTTCCCCTTGCTCAAATATATTTTTACAAATCTAAAACACAAGGAAAACAGCAGCAAACTGCAGAATGCGTAGCCGAGTCAGCACTATTGCATCGACTAACTTCCATTTTATCTAATAATGCAGTAACATTATATGAATTCTAAACAGTTCCGTGAAATGTTTAATATACCTTAAAATATTATAACTTTAGATTATTACATCACTGTACACATAAGGGATATAAAACTACATTTATTGAAAATAAATATTAAAATGTATTTAAATTTGATCTCTCGGCTCCCTTTAAGAGTTCAATAACCTTGAATAAAAATACTTCACATATTTCTATTTATTCTTTTTTTTATTATTTCCATAAACAATTTTTTACAACTTACTATTTTTTTAGGCGACAAAAAGTCTTTAGATTCAGTTGTCAATAACGAACATATTCCATATGCAGCATTCCGTAAACCATGTGGACATGGATATACGCATATGAATATTAGCATCCTAGAAAAAAAACCCTTGTAACCCTTATAATCTTCTCTCATTGCTTAGATTGAAGGACAACTTGCTGTTGCGCTCTATGACAATTCATGCACCTACCCAGTAAAGCAATCACTCTAGATATAGGTGCTGAAGTTCTCAATTAGGAGCCCCCTACAATGCACATCCATTACTTATCACTGAAATGGCCCCTATATGAACTGAACTAAACTGTAACTGACACAATTTTTATTTGAAAGGGGAAGTAAAAATAGTAATAGCCAGGGCCAGTTCTAGTGCTGGGCGATATGGGTGACTGCCCAGGGTGCAATCTATTTGAGAGGCGCTGTCGCCCACATCACCCACCACAAACTTACCTCCTCCAGCGTTCCAGCGATGCTCCTCCTCAGAGTCACCCCACAATGAGGTCGCATTCCACTTACCTCATTGCAGAGCGGCGCTCAGAGAAGGAGCGTCACTGGAACGTTGGAGGAGGTGAGTTGGGGACGCCTGGCGGGTGTGCGCACAGGGGTGTGTGTGTGCCGGGCGAGGGGAGGGTGAGCGTGCGGGGGTGGTCTGGAGGGTGCGCGGGGTGGGGCGCGGAGGGATGATTCAGCCATGGCGCCCATAGGGCCAGAACCGCCCCTGGTAATAGCAAGAAACAAGACTATATTAGACACAAGTTTCTTTTGGGATAAATAAAATATTAAAAAAAAATTGTTTAGTCTGGACATCCCCTTTAATCCACCATATCCTGGTGAATAGCAGATTAATTACGCTAATATACAATCTTTTGTTGTTAGAATGAGCTGATAGCTATCATTAACTGTGAACATAGCGATGACCCTTTGGGGTAGGCTTTGATTACTTTCCAGAAAAGTGTTAATGCTTCTGCCATATTCACTTTTCTTGAGCCAATAAAAAGGAGATACAGTAAGTTAAATGCGCAATGTGGGTGTGTTCAGCTTAAAAATATACATTTAATGGGTTCCAAAGGGTCTTAGTGAACATCTCTAATAACAAGATTCTTGGAGTCTGTACCACGTGGGAAAATGTGGATGCGCTGGTGTTGAGGTTTATTAGACCACAAAAGGAAAGAAAAAAGGGAAAATCCCTAGTGTAATATGTTATGAACAATTTAGTGCGTTTGTGCTTCAGTGAATAAAGAATTGGTATAAGTGTATAGGTGAACACAGGTGAATAAACACTTATTGATGAGGTGATGACACTTGAAAATTACAATGATCAAATAACAAAAAAGTATGAGTCAATTTAAGACTAACAAGGTGCTGAAGTGACGGCTATACAAGCAGATCAAACAGTGTTGATAAGTGTTGGGGGTTAATTAATTTCCTTTTGTGGTCTAATAAACCTCAACACCAGCGCATCCACATTTTCCCACGTGGTACAGACTCCAAGAATCTACTTATCCTTGAGGCTTTTTTTGGTGGATCACCTCAGTGGTTAGGACGCTGGGCCACACACTCAACAGGCAGGACTTATATTTGACTTTTTATTTGTCATTTGACTCTCAAAAAAAGACTTCTAATAGTTTTTATAAGATATTTTAATTGTTGTTCTTATATTTTATATTGTGTGTGGTAAATCATTCCTCTTCCAAGGGCGCAGTACCAATTTAGGACAAAGACTCCACCTTTGTTCTAATTCACAATCTCTAATAACAAGGCACTTAATAAATGGGGAGGCTTATTCCCTTACACATAAAAACAGACCATATAAATGTAAACACGAGAGATTCCAACCAAACAAGTAAATATTTCAAAACCTACAAAAAAACAAAAAAAAAACAACAACAACAAGAGGATCAATTACAAATTATCTTTGGAAACTGCTACACGTTGAAAACAATTAGAAACCGTTAGGAATATTTTAGAGTCCTTAGATACCATCATTGATTGAGTCCTGGGTGTGAGTCCTTTTATTTCCAGTTTCTTAATTCACCCTAAAAGGCTTGAATGTTGGAAAACAGGTTTGTGGGAATGAGGTATAATGGTGACATCCATTTAAATCTGACAATGGACAGGATAATGGATATCAGTGTATATAGAGAATCCATGTTTTGATAACAAATAATACAGTTTGACATATAAGACAAAAAAAATTCCAAAGTCTCTACAATTCATGGTACCAGAAACAGCTTTAAGAGCTTCTGTATTAAGTTCATGAAATTGAACAGGAAAGGAAACAACCAGAAGTCAAGTGTGTAATCTTTAGATAATAATAACTGAACATTGCTAAGGAGAGCCTAAGAACAAGGGAAGCTTGAAGATTGGATCAAAAGGTGCACGTAACAAATAAAAGTATATTCAGCAGATCCCTAAGCTGCATATATCAACAATATAATATGAACACAGAAAAATGTAGAATACAGATACGTTCATCACGCTGAATACCTGATGTAGCATGATCATCATCTTATGATTTCAGATTTTACTATTAAGAATAATAAAACTGGTCTTGCCTAAAGTCCAAAACTATTTTATCATTAATCCTAGAAAAAAAAAAATGTTTCTAAACGTTCCATTTACACTTTTCCAACTCTGCTTAATTATCAAACTCTGCAATGTTGCGAATTCTTATTCTTGGGACGGTCATGGACTTCCATAGCTCTCCGCATTAATTTGAGTATATGTGAAACAGACTTGCACCTATACATCAAGCATCATTGTGATAAGTGGCAAATTCGGCAAGGCATACTGCTCTGAGGGGGTTATTAACTAAAGACCGAATTGTTGTGTATAGGTGCAAATTCGCCAGATAACGACAGTTACAAATAGGCTGCTACTGTCGCAGTCACGTCTTTATAATGAAAATATTGTCACAGTTGCGACTTTATTATGGAAAAATTGTAGCAATCTTAACTTTAAAAAATTGTTGTGACTTTACAATGGGGAAATTGTAGCAGATTTACTATGGCAGATTGAGAATTCGAATTCGCACCTTTGTGAATAACTGTGCACAGGATCCAATCTCCGAAACAACACTGACAAAGCAGAAACACTCGATGATGATTTCCGTGACAATTACTTCCGGAAATTATCGAGTCATCAAGGAGCAACGATTAAGTAAAAATTTCATCAACACTCGATAGTATCGATCAACACTAGTGAATACATGTCTGTTGAAGTATAGTGACCCAAATTCACTTCGATAATTAGCTCCATATTCTAGGCTGGTTGCTTGGAAAAAGCATATTTTCTTATTTTACAAAGGTAACACCACAGCAGGGATTCTATTGAGGAAGACTGAGTCACTGATCCAAGGGAAAAGTTAAGAATTCTGATGGTAATATCTAGAAAAATAAAATAAAATTTGATGCCAGTAAATTTGAGTACTACATTTTTAGGAATAAATATCAAATAATTGAATACGATATTAGGCCTTTACTTCCCTTAACCTCTTGGACATATTTTGCCTTTCTATGCAAATTTAGGGGGTAATTCAGCAAAGAGCGAACTTACCCTTCGATCCTTCGCATCAGTACGCAGAAACTGTTACGCGCTCGCTGAGTCCTGCACGTGTACATCAGCGAATGCTTTAAAGGGATTCCAGTCTCGTGAGGCGTCTCGAGTAGAGCTTTGCAAGCCTCGCCGAGACTGGAATCCCTTTAAAGCATTCTGATGTCCGCGTGCAGGACTCAGCGAACGCGTAACAGTCTCTGCGTACTGATGCGAAGGATCAGAGGGTAAGTTCGCTCTTTGCTGTATTACCCCCTTAGTGTAATACTGATGCATTATAGAAAGTGGACCTGTGATTTTTCTATTTTATTTTTCTATACATTATTTCTTGTAGTGTTTGTGTTTCCCAAAGCTCGCGACCTCATATTATTTTTAGAATGGGTGTTTTCTGAGTTATGGTTAAGTAGTGCATGATGTACAGCAACATAACCTTAACTGAACCTCAGGCAGCCAATCATTTTAGAAACATTACAGAAATGGATTTGATACAATCAAACTTGCACCTTGAAACATAAAAATTCTTTCCTAGAAAATATGCTGGATTAAAGTACCAGTAAACTTAAACATGTAGTGACTCTTAATTATTTTATTTTTTAAATTCTGAGACCTTGTGTACTGATCCCATTAGACATAACCACTATTACGTGATTTGACCATAATATACTCAGATATTGTGCAGTGAAAACCATTGGACTAAAGCCAAAGACTACATTTTACCCATAATAACCCAGGTTCTGTTTATCCATAACATATACCTAGAGACTGTGCATTTTCCCATCAGACATTCCCATACAGTGTCTGACTATCCCACATTATATTGTATAGAGGAAGCACCAGGGAGGGTGACCACGGCAATATTATTGAAAGGAATAGGCATGCGCTTCCTTCAACATAGCAGTTTAGCTGGGCAAGTGAGGACTTCTACCCCTCAGTCACTGTGAACTTGCCAATTGAATCAGGAGTGAGTACAGTGGGCCACTTATCACTACACTATTAAACAGCTGTTGTATTACATGGATAGCTATATAAATACATTGGCCATAAAATCATAGAGATTTAACTGAAAAGATATTCAATCCTCTCCCGCACTGAGTTTATCAGGCAACTCCTCTGTATCACATATTTTTGACTTTCCATGTCACTGAAGCTTGTTAGAAATACTGTTATACTAATTTAAACAGAGGGAGCACCCGTCAGGGATCTCACGGGTTACAAGATGGTTATCACAGGGCTTGGTCCCCACTGGAGGTATTCCAACCCCCCCAGAGCTCATTACACCTCTGGAAGCACTATGGTGTACTAAAAAAGTGCACATGAAACAAAAGGACATGGTGGTACACCCCTAGAGCTTCTAAGTTGTGCAGTGACACAAAGAAACATCAGTGACTTGAAACATGCACAGTGACAGTTGCCACTGGTTAACATCAGTGGAGTGTAAGGAAGCCCTGGTCTTCACCATGAAACCCCCACAAGGAGGTGGGCCTTTGCAGAAGGGGTCCTCTCAGGTAGCAGCCCTCAGGTAAACCCCACCACCTCCCACCGATGGAAGATGGATAGACTCATGGATAGGCAAAACTATCACTCACAGCTTCCCTGGGCACAAGCTGAACTGTAACACTCACATAGCTCTCCTTCCTTTGCAAGGACAAGGGACAATTAGATCCTCTCCTTGGATCAAGTAGACCAGATGCTTCAAACTCACTGGTACTGTAAATGACTGAAGCTGTAACTGCAGTGCTATCTGTGAAGTGACTCGCTGGAAATGTTGGACGCTGCAGAACCTCTTGGATGAATCGCAGTTGGTGACACATAGAGCTAAAGCAGGCTGAAGGAGACTAGAAGTCTTCAACCACTTGTAACTGAAGGAAGTGCAGTGGCAGTGCTCGCTATTTGAATTTCCCACCGCTGATGTCTCTCGTGATGTCAGCACCCGGGATTGGCTGCCTGAACCCAAAAGCCAGCATTTAGAAGTCAGCAAGAAATGAGTGGTGTTGGAAGTGCCTTGTAATTAAATGAACCCTGTTTTACAATCAGATTTGAGAGAATATGTGCGAGAGGTGCTAGACTGAATAGGGGTGTGAGTTAGTTATATGATGTCATTAAATAGAGGAAATGAACTTTATGGAGCTGTGAATGCAGCTTGAGTAAAGAGAATGAAGGATTCACAACATTTCACATATTTTCTTGAAGTTAAATTGATGTAATATATCATATATATTAAAAGGCAACTTCAGCTTCAAAAGACAAGAACTGCTGAACAGAAAGAGAGGCTTTGACCCAGAATGTGTAGATCTGTAATTGGATAGAGAATCAATGTGGAACTAGAATAGCAGGAATAGCAGAACTGTAACCAGGAGAGCCACAGCAGCACAGAGACTAAAGAGCAGAAACACAAAATGACTGGAGATTAAATCAACCAAAGCAAAGAGAGAGACACTAAATCCAAGTGAAGCTCAGGCCTGGGAACACAGAATGCTGAGTATTTAAATCCCCTGCTGGAACATTACATTCCTGACCATCAGCAAGGAACTAAGTAAAAACACATTATTTCTTTAAATAAAAATTAAAGTCGCAAATTAGGTTGATGGCAGGGCTCCCACTGTCTGACTGACTATGCTGCATTACACATGTGATAGCGAGTGTCCAACGCTATTTGCTTTTATGTTATGGGAATCCACCCTTTAGTGAATAAACAGTAGAGCAGGGGTCGGCAACCTTTTCGGCTGAGAGAGCCATATAGTGCGCCTCTGCTCAGCCCTTTTGAATCCAGAGCCGGTGACATCAGTGATTACGGATTGGCTAGCAACCAGGAAGCGCGGTGACGTCAGCGGCTCCGGATTGCTAGCCAACACGCTGAATTTTGTCTCTACAGTGCTTGCTGGTGATTAGCCAGCAGACTGTAACGAGCAGTGCCTGCATGTGAGCACTGCTCGTTACAGTCAAAGAGCCAGATGCTGCCATCAAAAGAGCCACATCTGGCTCAAGAGCCATAGGTTGCCGGCCCCTGCAGTAGACAATTTGTGACTATCAGAGTTTCACAACCCAAAGTGATGTGAATACATTGACAGCTGAATTCTCACCTTCATTAACAAGCACCTTACATATACACACAGTATAACAGCTTTAACACTTCAGTATTATATTACGTTGATGTCATCTCAACACATATATTGTTTTCAGCCACCAATAACGTATTTTGCCCCTTTGCATCATCCTACACAATCTCTAAAGCCTTAGATGTTTGCTTCGGAAAAAAAACAAAAAAAAAAAAACACATTGAGGTCCCAAGTGCTATATTAGTTTATCAGTCAGGGTTACAGTAAGCTATAAAACAGTAGAAGTTTTTCTTTACTTACCTTGTCTAGCCACGCCGTTACAAAATACTAAATGCAGCCTTTTTGTAATATCAACAGACAAGTTATAGTCAGTCTGGTTGCAGCTCACTGTTCTTGATTAACCTTTGCTTCAGATGCTTATTTGTGAGCTGTAAATAGGATCAGGTATTGCAAGTTCTACAGCAGATCAGCGTTAGACAGTGAATTCACTGAAAAACATGTTCTGCTCTATTATTTCAACACCTATTTCTCTCTTTGCAACACTCACATATACTTAGGATGGTAATAAAAAAATAATATACAGTTTTTATTTTTTTTATTTTGACACATTTACAAAAAAATGACACTAACACTTTTTGGAGCTAGTGAGGTTTTTCCTAAAAAGAAGAGAGGATAAAAGTTTCTCTAAAGGCAAGGTCAGTTGAGACATCATGTTGCAGACCTCAGAGAAACACATCCCATTGATTTCAATAACGAACACCTCAAACTTCTTTTGTTAAAAAATATAGTCTTGCAAGAGTTTATATTTTACAAAAACCTGGGAAATGTTTTACCAGGATAAAGTCTAATAACTCATAGCATCCAATGAGCTTTCAAAATTCTAAATGCTGAAAACCAGCGATAGTGAAGTACCAACATTTCATTAGCTGCTATGGGTTAATATACCAAACTTTCTGTTGGCAAGTTTTGGTTAATATACCACAGCCAAATTTTTTCTTGTTGATATGAGACTATTGACTGAACAGGTACATGACAAAGTGACAGGATAATTTGTGGTTTGCAGGGCACCACAGTGGATTTAGTGCTGGCCCCACCCAAGACATGGAGTCTAAGGGATCTCCTGTCTTCACCCTTAACCCTTGGAAGGAGGTATGGCCTTTGCCACAAGGGGATCCCTAGGTAGCAGCTCCTGGAGGTAGCGAACTACTAACAGTGCAGAAGTGGTGGCAGAGGAGTAGGAGGGAACAACTGATTGCAGGATCGCCAACAGGTAAACTGGAATCACAGGAAGTAGCAGGACAGCAGAAACCTATAATCAGGCAATGAGACAACCAGCCTGCTGTGTATATATAGGCAGAGCTTAATGTAGATTGGCTGGCAACAAGCTACCAGATGGAAGTAAATGAGATTTGCAATACAAAGTGTGCAAGGTGGGAAAAGAGGAGCGAGGAGGACAGGAGTCAGGTACTAATAATTAGAAAGGGATGAAAGCTCAGGTGGCTCCATGGCACAGAAGCAAGATCACCACCTGCTAACAGAACTTCCAGGGTTCGAATCCCAGGACCGGAGCGAGCACTGTGTTACACATAGAGATCAGCAGGCTATCTTTTCCAGTGTGCATCTCCACTTTTGCACCACCTACATGAGAAGATATTACCAAAGGAAGGGATCAAGTCCATCATCCCATGACACTAAGCACATTGATTACCCTGGGGAAATCTGTTGGAGGCATGGCAAACAGGATCACATTTCCCAATGTTTTCTGTGATGCTTTCCGAAGATTTTCTAGGATGCCAAGGGCCTTATTGACTAAAGGCCGAATAGCTATAGGTATAGCTATGAATTTTCATTTGATTAACACTTCCCCAAGATTGCATATTGAGCAAACTCTGTGATATGGTGGATACAAAATCAATTCGAGTGACTACGATAGTCACAATCTTACAGATCATTTTACATAACTTTGCGTGCAACTCCACAGGTATTTCGACTATTGACCAAGCGACAAAGTATGTCGAAGGAGTGAATTCAAGTTAATGTACTGCTCCAAATTCACCTATTTGACTTTGCCACATCAGAGTGGAGAATTGGGGACTTAATTGCAGGGCTCTGCCTTCTACTTCTACTCAACTGACTAGGCCATGCAACACATCCTACAGGGTTTATTTCTTTCCACTTGTTCAACAAATCTAATCACTGCTTATTTGATAATGAGAAGTGAATTTGTTACATAACCAAAAATAGTGACTCGAATTGTAGCAACGTGAAAAATCGACAGGTGAATTCACTCTTTTGTCAATCATCCCCCAAATCTTAAGTAGGTTCTGTATCTGAATTACAGTACATTATATAGACTGAAGTGTTAACAAAATGTCACATTTTAAAAGCAACCGGAGACTGATTTATTTTTCTTAATCAACACAATTGAAGAGAAAAGGACACAGTAAAATAATCAGCTTAACTGATGCATCCAACAGATATAGAATTACTGTTTACGGATGATACATTTTAACACAACTTTATATATTTACACAAACAGAAAAACAAAAAAAATATGATCAATTTATACAGTAGGAATCACTATGATTTGTACTAAATCATGCTTCAGACAAATCAATAGCCTTATCTCTACTGCTGGTCCAAGCTTCCTGTGTTTATTCTGTTTGCTTTGTCTGCATAAACCTAAAGTCTCCTTGGTTCTGTGTAGGTCAATTTGACACATCTTTACAAGAATGAATCACTAGAAATTGATTAAGTGCCTATCTGTGTTTCCCTAGAGGTTTAATGTACTCTGTACTTTCATTAGGACCTTCTGTATAACTAGGTGTAATCCATTTGTATAATCCCAATACATTTAGAGGGTAACTATCATCTGTAAATAGACATGCACTCATGGGTACCCAGTACAATGGGCAAATTGTGAAAAAGAATGTTATTATAGCCACAATGTAGGTCTTAGTGCAGCGGAAGGAAGGAGGGAGGCTAGTCACATATCAATGCCTTAATGGATACGAACCAACAAGCAAATTGCCATAGGTCTACTCACTAAAATATTATAGGTATAAGGTTTTGGGCAGACAAGCCAAAAAATAAAGATGTAAAGTTTTAGGTTTGGTCCTGATGAATAAAAATGTCTAGATTTCTGGAATTGTTATTATTATTATTAATTTACTAGCTATACCCAGCCCCATGTTGCTGTATTATTAGTAACTAGCTGTACCTGGCCACACGTCGCTGTGGCTCAGTCTGGTTAAATGAAAAAGAAAGAAAAGAGAAAGCGCACGTTTCTAATATGTTTAATTCTCAATGCTTGTGGGTATACAATATTTTTTCCTGTTCCATTGTATGTTCAGATATAGAGATTGTCTGGTTTGCCGACTCTATAACACGCAACATATAATTGTCCATGTAAGAAGCAATCCGTGTCTAGATTGCTTTTTTGAACAAACTAATATATATTTATATAGATTTGACACCAACATCTTCTATATTTCTGTATAAAGTAAGGTGTATCTACAAAATGACATTAACACAGTTTTTAAAATGCATTTTGCCAAAACAAAACAAAACAAAAAAAAAAAACCACTTTAACCAAAAGATCTTGAAACACAATGAGGCAAAATGTGTATTTTGTATCTGAATATAGCCTCTTTATATACATTTTTACCCAAATATTCCTCCACTTTACATGTTTACATCATGTATTACATTATTTTAATTATTGAAAGAGTTGCATAACCCATTATTGCTTTCTCACTTGCAGTACCACTTTTTCAGTATTCAGTCATGACTAATTTTTCTTTAAGCTGTTGTATAACCCAGTGGTCTACGTAGCCAGCACTGAATTTCCATACAGGCACAAGAGACAAAAGTGGGTGGCAAGCATTCACTGCCTATAACCACCTGAAATGCATATCTAGCACTGAGCACATCAGAGCTTGTCTTCAACAGTTCTACCTTCCTGAAGGCTCTGCATCATGTTCCCATCTGAAGACAAGTCATGACTAAAGGGACAAAACAGTGCTACTGCAGGTGATACAACTACTTCAATGAAAATGCAGATTCTATAGTTCTATGTTAAAGCTTTAGGTGAACAAGGCAATACCAATGCTAAGTAAACAGAGCCTTAGGGCAAAATTGAATAAACTTGGAAAATCACGAATTTGCTTTTCTGAGTTTATAAACGTGAGATCTTGGAAGTTTCTAGCAGTAAAATTTTTTTCAATCAATATTTACCGAGAGAAACTTTTCAATAAAAACTTTTTTGATGTTCAGGTAGCCATACTTTAGATTAGTAGCCTGACTACCTTTCAACAAAAAATTTGATCGAAAAGTCTCTGTCGGTAAATATCAATTGAAAAAATTTTGAACTTCTGAGATTTCGCAGGAATAAACTCAGAAAAGTGAAAATTGGGCATTTCCAAGTTTATTAAATTTCGCCCATATATTACTATGTTTAAAACTTAATACAATTTAAAGATTTGGGGGAGAATTCATTATAGTGCGAAGTGAGGTCCGGATCCTTCGCATCACTTCGCACATACTGTTATGCGCTCGCTGATGTCCTGCACGCTGACATCAGCGAACATTTTAAAGGGATTCCAGTCTCAGCGAGACCACTCGAGTCACCTCGCCGAGACTGGAATCCCTTTAAAGCACTCGCTGATGTCCGCGTGCAGGACATCAGCGAGCACATAACAGTCTGAGCGAAGTGAGGCCAAGGATCTGGACCTCACTTCGCACTATGGTGAATTCCCCCCTTGATGTATGGTCTCACCAATACAGAAGCCCTACTTGGAAATGTATTATAGCTCTGATCTTCTATCAGCTCTAAGCTGCAAACTGTATGGAAAATATAACCTATTTCTTGCTGACTTTTATTAAATATTTCATTGTTACAATAGCTAAGCTGTGATCATACACATGTTTATGCAAGTTGTAGCTATTATTTCCGGAAATTAGTTTAACGTTGACTACAAAAATACTTTGCTTATATAGATTATTATATAATTTATTAAGGACAGCTTATTTCAATTTTATAGGGAACTTAGAAATATGGCATGAATATCTGCTTAAGGTATAATAACAGCTCATTTATGATCTGTTTTTTTTTTTATCATAGCCCGAGGCTTAACTGTAATGAATATGTGTACCAAATAATGTCTGCGGAAGAAAATTCTGCAATTGCAGTAGCAATCATAGTTGTGAGAATGTATTAGTAATCATTTCCATGACAAAAGAAACAACATCCTTCAGAGAATATACATTATGTATTAATAGATTCATAGATAATATTTACATACTACAATACATGGATTTATAAGTCACAGTCAATAACATATTTTATTGGTGCCGAAATACAGTGTGTAATACTGCATAAAGCCATACAGTAAATTAAATTCTGATTTACTTTAATGCTGAAAAGCTACGGGCACCATTTCTGCCTGGGACAGAATCACTGAGAAATGATCAAACAGTCCCAGATACTGACTGCAAACTGGTTCATAGAGCAAACATAAAATTGAAGCGGTTTGAAAAGTTTTGATGTGGTTTGTAATGTTTTATTTTTATTTTTTTTTTACAATGCATACTTATAAACTTCTAGTTACAGAGGTTGTAAATTAAATGCACATGTTTTCAATACCACGTTAACATTATATCAGAGATCAGTTTCATTTAGATTCCTTTACTTGGTCTGCCAAATTCACATCGAATGCATTATTTCAGCCTTCACGTATTTGCACCCTTCAAACAAATTTTCCCTCGCTTTTGCAGTCCTTTCCTGCGGCCGTACCTAAGTACTTTCTGAGTGAAGACATTTTTAAGATATGGGTTTTCAAATAGCTGGGCTGGCTCTGTCATTTAACTTTCTAATGGGATTAACAGAGTGACTCAAGGTAAGACAGTCAAGTTACATGCAGTCCAATGGATAAAATGCTGTTGATACAATGAGATTTCCAAACGCCCTTGTGTGGGAACCTTAAGCTAATTTATGCAAAATAATTTTTCAATGACTAATAAAGTTTAGAGAGTGTGACAAATTGCCCTCTATAGTGTGAGGTGCATGATTCTGTGTGTCAGCAGTGAGAATGGATGGTAAGAAATTCTTTGTGTTCCAGGGAAGGTCAATCTAAGTTGGTCCTGCTGGAACAAGTGCCTTCTCTTCATGGCTCTGATTGCTTGTCCTTCTGGCAATATTATGCAGTCTGAAGCTATTGAGATGACATCTATGCAACAACTGAATTGTATGTTGTTTTTTTTTTTTTTGAATAATTATAATGCATTTTTTCATGACGTGTACATATGATCCTGATGGAGCTGTCTAAACCCAATGACCCAACTTAGATTTGTTGTCTGATTTCAGACAGGCATAGGAGCCATTGGCTGTTTGAATAGGGAGACATTTGTAATATATTTTAAAAAATGACAGAAAATAAATGGGTTATCTATAAAAATCAAGCATTATTACAACATGGAATATTCTTGAATGATATATGTGTCCCAGCCCTTCTTTTCAGGTGAACTGAATTTTCAGATAAACTCTAACTCTAATTTCAGTGTTTATTTACATTAAAACTGTATATAAATCACATGTTATTTTGATCATCTAATAATATCCCTATATTCAAAATTTACAGCATATCAAAGCCGACGCATTATCCCAAGAGAACACGCGTATCAACTAACTAGGTTGTTAATGAAAGGAAATCAGTTTTTATCAACAGGATTTAAGCTATGAGGTTTCTGATGCAATTACAATGCCATCACAACAGAGAGACAGATGTTTTACAGGTTAATTATGCTATCTAACAACAAGAATAAGAGATTAATGGGGTTTTTTTCCTGTGCGCGAGCGCTCCAAAAGAAAGTTACTTCACCATAAGATAAAAGAGGAAATCCGTAAATTAAAATCTTCGCATTAATCAAGCTTTCATAGATGTTTACAATCAAAGTTGCTAATGGAAAGTATGAAAGTAAGTTGATAAAAAACATAAATAACTCTTCTTTGTCGGAAAAAAAATGTAACAGGGGCACATTTAACAAGCAGCGATACCAAACTCTGCAATCATAAATCACAGCCCCCCCCCCACAAGAACACTGAAATTTATATACGCACCCCAGTTACACTGCAGACTAATCAGTTACATTGCCCAACACTCAGTAGGACATCAGTTTCATGGGTTAGTACTCAACAGCTTCCATTTAACTGGCTATTTGAGCCTCCTCTGATTTGCTGGGCTAGCTGGGTCCCTCACAGCATTATCCCCAATGCCTCCACTTTTGGCAGACCTGGTGATAAGGGTAAGAAATCATTATTGTGTTTATCACCTTGTTTTTTACTCCTTTTTTGCCAGTCTACTTTTAGTAATTAAGTATTACTTGTAGTAACAGTTCTAGCAATACAGAAAATGGAATGCAAATGGTATGATGAAACCAGGTCCAGATCCTCCGCTGGGCCCCAGTAGCAGTGGGCCTATTGGGTCCCAGTCAGAACAGCCCTTCAGGCAGGCCCTGGGGACCCGAGTGGGCCCACTCAGAAGTCTAGACCTTCTCTTCCCTGTGGACCCCATATTCCATGTTTATTGATGGATGAAACTAGGTAATTTAAGTGAAAAAAAATAGTGTCTTTCAATTATTTCCTTCATAAATAGACCCCCCTCAAATGATGTGCATTCTGGGAAGAAAAACTATTTACATACATGTGCTTCTACATTTCAGCTCAATGGAAATCATTGAATACTGTCATCTCCAATTCACTGTAGTGAGAGGATATCAATACATTTAGTTACTAGCACAAACCTGGCCACTTTAATTGCATGTAAACTGTAATTAAGTCATATTTATTGGGATTATTCTTCCTATTGCTTCAACAACTCAGCAAAAAAGAAAAGAAAAATCAATATTTCTCCTGTCAATAACTAGTCATCAAACACTTAGTAATTGTTTTGAGTCAGATCATTTGCCTGCTTGCATTTTATTTCTCCTATTCCGTGTTCCTAGCTAATTGTAGTTTTCGTGAAATAACAATATTAATTTTAATACAACTCAATAGTTAACTAACACCAGTGCTTTTTTTTGTAAAAAAAATATTTTCCGGTACACATTAATTAATTTCTCATTATTCCTAATGCATTTCTTTATAACCCCAACATTAATTAATTAAAGACTGTCAGAGATTTTCCGGTACGCCGTACCGGCGCGTACCATCACAAAAAAAGCCCTGACTAACACATTTTTAAAGGGGAGCATAATGTACAAATTGTACAATTTGAAACTCATTCATTCTAGGGGTGTTTTCTTAAGGGGGAGGGGGAAATACTTAGCAGTAGGCCTTTTAAGCTTCAGCACTGACTTCTTCTCTGTGTAACTTGATGATACCTTTCTCATCTTGACAGATGCTTCAATACACTTCACTTCCTGTTCCTTTGTGTTTCAACAAAAAAAGAGCGAGTGCAGTAGCAGTTTTCTGGTGTCTTCTACCAGGTAAAGGAGCTCCAGTCCTAGACTGCAAGCAGAAGCCCAGAAACAGGCATTCATTCCACTGACTTTGACATAATAGCATCACTCATGCACAACAGGCTGAAAAATGGTAAGGAAAACCAAAAAGAACAAAACAGTTCAATTTACATACTGGTAAGGTGAAAAAAAAAAAGCATCCAAGTCCAAAAAGCGTCCAAGTCAAGAACATTCAATTCCTAAAGATGGTCTTTTTTAAGGGATCACTGAGGCTTTATAAAGTTGATGCTATCCATAGGTACACCTTATACTTTATGTAAAACCTGATTCCTTTTTTGTGTTGTTTTTTGTTTTTTGAATAATCACTACAGAAAACAAACTGTTGAAATTTGTGCTATGAAGGGGAATTTAATCAACCCGATCCAATCAGAAGATGCTTCACTATGACTCACAGCATTCTCCGATAGTCTTCAGCTGTCTATGGGTAGTTCATTTTTGCTCAACAGCAACTGAAGAGCCCACTTGGACATGCCTGACCTTAGATGCGAACTTTGTGCTTAAAAATTTTAGTATTTCTGCATTTTTCCTCCAACACAATGCATAGAAAATGCAGTGTAAGCATGTAAGAAATACTTACTATTATTACTTAAGAAATTCTTAGCAGTGAACGAAAGGAAAGCAAAATTTGTCTCCACTGCCCAGTTTAGCATCATGTTACCATGGAAACATTAGAAGCTAGAAATTTGAGAACTCTCCATTATGAAAACTATAATTTTATAACACTAAAATCAAGTTCCCAAGAAGACATCATATAATCTAAAAAGAACAATATTATGATTAAAATTGGTAACAACCTCCGTTAAAAACAGGCTTTCACCCAATTAAATTACCATAGAAAGGCAGTTACAGTCATGTGTTGATAGTTGCATCCTGGGTGTAACAGCTAATCAGTACCCAACATAGGAGAAACTTATAACTGCTTTCTATATAGGGGCACAGATTAAATTATCTTGTCAGCTATAGAGCATCTTAGATTTTTGCAGAAATCTAAACTTTTTTCGCCTGGAACTCATGTTCAATTTTTGGGGGTTATTCACTAAAGTCCGAATTGTTGCGTGTAGCTGTGGATTCACCTGCTAAAGATAGTCGCAATCGACTGCTACAGTCGCAGTTGCATCTTTATAATGAGAATAGTGTCGCAATCATTACTTTGAAATGGGTAAATTGTTGCAGTCGTGTTTTAGCTATGGGAATCCGCTGTTTGAGAATTTGACAGTCTAATTCACACCTTAGTGAATAACCCCCTTAAGTCCTCATATATCAAATAATATACATCTGTGGTTATACACATTTTACATTGTTTTTAGCAGAAACACAGCTTGTACCCATTATAATAACAAGAGCTTTCAGGCATCATCATAGAAGAGTTACAGCAAGAATGAAATGGAAGTGTTAGCCCCAAAATTGGTTGGCAGTCACACAAAATATGGAGAATCAACTTAAGCAAAATTATATCAAAACAATTTGATTTTTAGCTACAATTAAATCACTGAACTAGTTTTTTCAGTGTAATATTTTAATTGAAACTACAAAATAAAAATAGCCAAAACTATTGACATCAAAAATGAAAAAAATTGCTTCTGTATATGTGTGTGTTCCAAAAAGTATAATTCACTTGCAATTTGTGGAAACGTTCTACACATTTATTTATTTAATAAGGGTACATTTTTCCTACGGAAACTAGAAGTGACCAGATCCCAAATGTTTCCAATGTCTGAACTATAACCAAAGCAGTACACACCAGCTGCAAAGCTTTTTGACAATTCAAGCATCTGCAACAGTCACAGAAATGTAGCCTTAGCATAGAATTCAGAGCGAACAAGTATGGTTCATTTATTTGAGTCAACTTCCTTCAGTAAAACCTGCACAGGTCAATATACTTTGTGTGACACAAGACCAAAGAAAAATACATAAAAAAAAAGAAATCATCCATCAGGAACCAAAATTAAAGGAGGATAAATGTGTAATAAGACAATTATGTCCTCCTTGTGTGCCTTTGTTCCAGACCACAGCTTTCACACTATCTGTTTCCCCTCTGTTTATCTAGACCAGTGGTTCTCAACCTAAGGGTCGCGACCCCATTTGGGGTCGAATGATGATTTGCCTGGGGTCGCCTAAGACCATTGGAAATATAAGGATTAAATGGGATTGCCCAATAATAATTAATAAATGGGGGTTGCCAAATCACGGGGAATTATACTAAAGGGTCACGGCAATAAAAAGGTTGAGAACCACTGATCTAGACTATCATCCACACCTCATGCATTTCCCCATTGGATTTCTTGATTACATTTGTTTGCATTGCCTTGTTCTAGTCTTGTCTGGACTGATAAAGCTCAGGCTAATCTATTTTTCCTTAGTTTATTTTTATGGTGCTGAGGTCAGTCATTCATATCAAGACCTAGAGTGCTCAAACCAATGCTAAATGTGCCACGAGTTAAAACTCAAAAGAAAAAAACTATACCAAGTAAAGGAGTCTGTATCCAAAAATATCCTGTACTTTAAAAACTAATATTTTCTTGTCTCAGCTGAAGTATTTACCGTAGATGACATCTGTTTATCTGTTTGTGACTATTAGAGGCAGTGTTTTACAATTATAAATTGTTTTGTATCACATTCTTGTCACTGTGCCACAGGGACTTTCCCCCGCTTTCCTCCACAGTATTTTGCTGTTACTTATCAATAATGTTTCTCACAGATATAAAGCTTATATAGTCCATAGCATTGGCTTTGGGTCCTCTCCACGGATGGAGGCTCTTGGATTTCAGTAGTTTACTCTACTGTTCACCTAAACAATGCCATTGGTTTTCAAGGGTCATAGTTAGTGATCTGGTATGTCTTGTTTAGTTAACTTGTTGCCATTTTAACTTTACAGAATTTTGGGTCTCTGCTTTTTAACTTCATATATTATTGATGTTGCTTCATTCATTGTTTGTGGGAGCAGATAGTCTACCTTCTTCTTTTTGTTCTTTCGTAGCCATGGTTTAAAACCTAGCAATCACTGGGGTTCTTTACTATAGGAGCAGTGAGGTTATGGAACATTACTCCTGAAGAAGTTGTCATGGCTGATTCCATTAAAAAGAGTTCAAAAGGGTTTGGGCGCTTTCCTTCAGTGTGGGAACATTATATGTTATGGATACTAGATAACTGGAGGTAGGATTTTGATTCTGATCCTTCAGTGTAAGAACTTTACAAGTTATGGGTACTAAATAACTGGAGATGGGATCTTGATTCAAGGATTTTATTCGGATTGCCATATTTGGAGTCAGGAAGCAATTTTTTTTTACCTAATATGAGGATAATTGGCTCCTGCCTCATGGGTTTATTGCCTTTCTCTGGATCAATATGCCGAACTGGATGGACTTGTGTCTTTTTTTTCAGCCATGTAAACTATATTCTATGTTACTGTGATGGTTCCACTCAAAAGCATACACACATAGACTATTAATTCTGAATATTAATTTTCTATGAAAAAAAAAATGCATGGTTGAAATTCATTTTGAACATTTAACAGAAATTTAAGGTAACCTGTATACTTTCAATAATTGGCTTTTGATTTTAAATGGATTGCAACAGATTTTGATTCTGTGCTGTTCTAGATCACAAATGTTGGCATCTTTCAAGCATAGCACGCGGTACTTTTCTTCCAAATGGGTATCACACCAATTTTTGAATTTGCAGAAGAGTGATATGTATATTATGTTTAGGAATTCATGAAGTAAGCTGGGTTATTTATTAAAACCTTTACAGTAGAATAGCAGTTAGTTATAATGGGACGCATGTGAACTGTAATGAGAGAAATGCATCTCTATTAGTAAATTAAAATGAAGCACATGATAATTATGTATATCACTGTTTAACCCCCTCTGTATTTAATAGACTTATTAAAATCAGAATGTTCCATTGCTCTAAAATGAGAGACAAGTAGAGTATAGGTGATACCTTTTTTATACTCTACTTGTCTCTGCTTAAATCTATGGCTAACACAGTACTACACTTTACCGCCTCTGAATTGCTCTGAAATTAATAATGCAAGGTATTACAGATTACATATCATCTTCAGCCTTCATCAAAAGAGACAAAAAGAAAATCATTGTGTTGATCCGGGGACCAGAAAGGGATTTCACCCCCTTGATGCCAATTTAGGTTTACCTATCTCCAGATCTCCCATAGAAATCTTTTTTAAGGAGTGCTGGACTTGATAGACATGTGCAAGATCAAAGAAAAAAATATCAGGGTGCTTAGAAAAGGGAATCACACAGATAAAATGAAACAGCTCAAGGCAGAACACACAGTGAACACAGCTCATACAATGAGACATTTGGATGTTCACAAGACTTTGTTACTTGGCTATATTTCTGTTCAGAGATCTCGAGAGTGGAAAGTTAAAGATCACATGGGTTGTAGTAGGAATAGATCCCTCCTTCTCAGTATATTTCCAACTTGCACATAAGATCGCATATGTTAAATCTGTTTTTGAATGCCCATTTCTCCTCCTGTTGAATGGGTCCCAATCTTTCAACATGAGACCAGTTATTTTAATTTTAAAGAATCCTTACTCAATTCATTTTTATTCAATGCATTTTCAATTGCTACAAATCTACATAGTGGCGACAAATATTTACTGCACTAGAAATAGAGTGACATCCAAAATTGTCACTGGGTTAAAACACATACATTTTACATTGACGCCAATGGTGCACATTTTCATTTGGGACTATTGTTGATATCAGAGAATTTTTCTACTCGAAAATTGTCATACCGAAAAATATTTCCTAAGCTATAGCTTATGAAATAATGGGTTTTCACCGCCCTCAATCTGATGAACACTTTCATGTGACAAAATTTGTCACAAGGAGATTGATAAATATAGATATCGGTTGAATGGTTTTAACACAGCAATCATTTTCTACATCACTCTAAAATATTTTTTAAATTTTAGTGACTGCAATGGAAATTTGTCACAATCAAATATGCGGTGAGCAAAATTTAATGCTGAAAAAGCTTCAAAAAGCACCGATTGATAAAATAGTTGACTTTTTTCCCCAACTTTGATAAATATCCCCCATAACTGTGTTGGAATTCTGCAAAATTAATCCCATGACAAAGTATACAATAAGAAAGCCCCCCCCCCCCCCCTACAACTCCTGGTTGTTATTATTGCACCCCAATGTGTGCTTAATGTGAAATATTGAGGTGCTTAACTCAATACGTTGCTGTAAATTTCAGAAGACCAATATGACATTTAAAGGCATACTTTTATACTCAGATATCCATGTAGTATTAGTATTTTAACCAACAGTATACCTTAACTTTACATTTAAAAAAAAACAAACAAAAAAAAAACAGTAAAATTAGTGGCAGAAACTGGTTCGGCTATGAATTGCTACATCAAAATTGACAACCAGTGAGAAAGAAATTTAATTGTTCTCAGACAACGAAGACTGCAAAGGATAAAATATATTCTCATGATCCTAAATGCCAATGCTAAACCCACAATTCTGCTTATAGTGCCCACAATCCTGCGTGAACCACAAAACAAGGAAATGCCTGTGACAGTTGTGAAATGCTTCAGGCTAGCTCTCCCCAGCTCACAAACATTGAGTCACAATGATCAGCGTCTTGAATTCTTGGTGGAAACAATAGTTGTGTAAAATGTACTGTAACTTATAAATAAAGCATTTTAAGCTTTGTAGAAGGCAATGCTTTATCATTACCTCATTTGTAGCCTTAAGTAAGGGTAGGATCTTGGCCTTCAATCCTTTGAGGAGTTACTCCCTTCTGTTTATATTTTGGGACTGCAGATGATATTCTATACCTGGTCCTACCAGCAATAAACACAGCAGCAATATATTACAGAAAGATGGCAATGTATCTACCCTCTAGGAATAGAGTTGATGGGAACTTAAAAAGCCCATTTAAGATGCACAGATTGAGCAGGATTTACTTCAGCATCTGGCGCCTAATGTGAATACAGTTCACCATTTATTTTACTAGGATAATGGATATGGTTCCCTGTGCCATGCATACAGTAATAAGCGTTTATTATCTTATTGAGCACTGATACAGGAACTAGTTTTTGCAGGCTATATGCTCCAAGTCTCTTCCTTCTGTAAATTTCTATAGAGACAGCAGTTGAAATCACATCACATTATCCAATGGAAGCCTCTCTTTCACATTGTAGACATCTCTGATTCAGGAGACTAACTGAATATTCCAGGATTAAATTTTAAATCTGGGATTTCTAATATGCAACTATTAATCTTTTTTAGATTTAAGTAACATTAATAGCTTACTAATTGCTTTCAATATTCTATATTATTAAATGTTACCAACCACTAAATTATATATCTCAAGACCCATAAGTCATTTTATTTGGAAGCAATCATTCCAGAACCAGAGTGACTGAAAACATGTGATATAAACAGTTACATCCACTATAAGACCTAATAAAATAATGTAGAGTATAATCTTGATCTGAACATTAGCTGCGGTAAAGATAATATCCAAATTAGAATTGTCCAACTGCAGATTTTTTTCCTATGCTTTTTTGCATGTACATCTGGAGATTTGAATGCTGCATTTCTTGGGAAAACAAGCACATCTGTAGCAGAAGATGTTCTCTAGGTACATAAATATACTAAATGTTGTGCATATTTATACCAAACATGTTTAATGTGATAATGTAACTCACATCATGTAATTGAAAAATATTTTGTTAATTAACCCATTTGTGCATGTAAAACAACATTACTAGCTTGTAAACTTTGATGGCTCATCATCTTAACATATATTGCCTTGAAGATACAGATGAATGTAAATTTCAAGGCTGATAAAATGGACTTCAAAATGTGTCAACTGTTAAACAATAATTGAACTAAGACTTTTGGTATTAATGTACATAACCTTTCCAAAGACCACCTCAAATTGTGCCTTACATGAATAAGTACTCTGAGGTCACATAAACATACTGTAGATTGCACTAGGGCAAGAATCAGTACCTTGGATAGCTACTGTACTTGCAATGAATTTCTAGTTGGAAACTAGTTCTGAAGGCAGATTCAGCACCTTGGAGAACTGCAATACCTGTAATGGTTTATCTTCTGTAAGTTGGCATTGGAGTTAGATTCAGGACCTTGGAGAGCTACAATACTTACAATGCCTTTCCAATTGTAAGCTTGCTCTGAGGCAGATTCAAAACCTTGGAGAGCTACTGGTAATCTATATCTAGCTGACTCACCTGAAGCAGCTTCAGAATATTTGATGCTTTATTAGAAGCTATAAGTGATTTTAAGGCAATTACAGGACCTGCTTTAAAAGAAACAGTCTGTTAAAGGAACAGTCAGCCCAAATTAAAAACAAAAAACATTCTATTATTCATGCTTACTAACACCTTTTTGCAAATATAATTTATTAGCATTTAAAAAAAAAAAAAAAAAGTTCAAATTCTCACCTGTACAGAAGTGCTATACAGCACTTCCATGTTGCATTCCCCAGCCTCCAACAATGCTGGCGACTCTGCAGCATCCTAAGTAGGAGATACCCATCAGAAGTGCATTCCTCGCTTGCCGTGCTCCTACTGAAGTCCCACATCACCATTTCCTAAAACTCACAGGGAGAGCATGCATTTCATTCCTACAGAGAGCACGCATTGACGTGCATGCTCTACCTGTAGGTTCTAGGAAGTGCGGATACGGGACTTCAGTAGGAGTGCGGCAAGCGAGGAATGTGCTTCTGATGGGTATCTCCTGCTTAGGATGCTGCAGAGTCGACAGCATTGCTGGAGGCTGGGGAATGCAACATAGAAGTGCTGTATAGCATTTCTTTACAGGTGAGAATAATTTTGTAAAAAAAAAAAAAAAATTGCTAATAAATCATATTTGCAAAAATGTATCAGCAAAGATAAATAATAAAATGTATCTTTTTTAATTCCGGCTAACGGTTCCTTTAAATACATGATTTTTGCAATATATATTAAATACTTATATCATTGGTTTATGCATTCATAGCCACTTTCTTACAGAAGCTCCTTCTCTCTCACTAACTTCCTCTTTAGGTAATCAGCATGAAACCTTATGCCATTGACTTGATTCCCAGACTTGAGCAGTATGAAAAAAAACAATAATAAAGAAGCAGGTGTGCAGCAGCTCTGTGAGTTTGCAAGGCTACACTTGGCATGGCAGCAGCTCTGTGAGTTTGCAAGGCTACGCTTGGCATGGCAGCAGCT
>WMED01000711.1:7485-32065 GCA_019650415.1 Pipa parva
CCGGCTGGGAAGTTACTGCAGCCACGGTTGCCAATTGGGAGATTTAAATTGAGCCGCAGCTGCAGTAACCTCTGGCTGGCAGTGTAAAAAAAAAAAATGCTAGGGGTGCCCCCCTGGGCAGGCAGCACCCCTAGCATTTGCCTACTCTGCCTAATGGCACTGCATACACATCACTATATATTAAATTCTAACAGTGGAAATATTTACATAATCATAGGTTTTGCATAGATATTTTTGCAAGTTTACGGTTAAGATTTTATGGTTTAAAGTTAAATGTGAGACTTGTCACCCAAAGACCCATGTGATATTACCCCCAAAAAATGTGAGATTGTAGAAATTAAATTGCTAAAAAAAAAACAAAAAAAAACCAGTGTTAGCAGGCACTGGGTTATATAAACGTTTACATATTTTATAAGACAAATGCTATTTGCAAACGAAAGCAGATTTGCCAGGTGAATTTTGGTTCACATCATGGGAAACAGCAGCCCTCCTAACATCTACCCTTGAAATGTTTTCGCATGTAATGACAAAACAATATTTATATGCGCTACTGTCCAGCTCAGCTAAAAAAGCAGACTTTCTTTTGTATTTAAAACAAATCATTTGGAAAGAAAGCAAAACACGAAACAGCTCAGCAATCCTGACACTGCCCAGCCAAAATAAATGAGTTGTCATTTGTGCTTGTTTTATTAAGGGTGTTATCACACTGAAGGCTCCACTGTGGCCCTTTTATGATATGATGCTTAAAAGTGGAATCTACTACACCAAGCCTAGCATGCTGGTATTTGTCCACAGTACTTGCCACACCCATACATCTTATATCTGCCTTCTGAGCTCTGATCCTGTAACACATGAAAACTCCCATTATGTTCTCTGCCTGCCTCTCCCAATAGACGACCAGTTAAGAGTAATCACAACAAAGCTGTTACTAGTGTACTGTCCGTCTGCCTTAGGCCAGGTTCACACTAGTACAGGCAACGCTGTGTTTTAAAAAAAAAAAAAAAAAAAAAATTGTCACAAATCCCTATTACACTTTATTGATCCGGTCACACTGGCAGGACCACATGCCAGAATGCCGTCAGGACACTTTATCTTGCGTTTTTAGTGAGCAGACGAAGCGTTCACACAGCACCAGGTGAGCACAATAGAAAAACCCTCCTCGAAGATGCATTTTCCGGCATACTTTTGGGATGCGCTGAATTCAGCCTTAGGTTTCTACATCACCCAAGGAAGTATAGCACTGACACGAGTTTCTGGTGATAGGTATGTTGACAGCTTTCTCGAGTGAATGTCTGATGAGAAACTTGTTTGTTTCTCTTAGTAAAAATTTGCATGATGATCTGTAGAGACTTAATTATATTCTTACTGTAGAAAAGCCGCCCATGTGACATTAAATATATGTAGCCTGTTATTAGTAACCTGGAAGAATTCTGCTCAAACAGGTTGGATAGCTTAAATGCCACCAAGTAAGGTGACCTGAAAAGTGATTTACAAGGAGGCAAAGGATAACTGTCCCATAGGTACCATTATGTATCCCTGACATCCAAACCCTTCTATTCAAGTCAATATCAATTTATTACCATAAACTGAGGGGCATACGTACTAAGGTATGGTATCAACAATGCACTGCTTTGCCATCATACATTACAGTTGTTGCCTGAAGACATTGGGCCTAATTCACCAAGCTCCGAAGTGAGGTGCGGAGTCCTCGCCTCACTTCGGAATGACGGATATGCGCTCGCTGATGTCCTGCACGCGGACATCAGCGAGCGCATTAAAGGGATTCCAGTCTCGGCGAGAGCGAAAGAGTTGCCTCGCCGAGACTGGAATCCCTTTAAAGTGCTCACTGATATCTGCGTGCGCATATCAGTCAGTGTGAAGTGAGGCGAAGACTACGCACCTCACTTTGGAGCTTGGTGAATTAGGCCCATTATTTAGCTTCAATACACTTACTGTAGCCAGTATCAAAGTGGAAAACAGTAATGTGCAGGGCAATAAATGGAAGGTCTATATTGATTAAACCTGATTGATTGGTTTTAAAGGTTTTGTTAATCTGACCCGTGGGCCTGGGCCGGACATGCGCTGGTGCATGATTCTCAAATGTTATGCCACTGATTGGTTGGAATGGATTATCAGACTCCTGTAAGCATTTGCCCCATGTTTAGGTTTACTTCTTATTTTATGAAATCATACTATAGAATGTATTGTATATAAGATATACTACAACACGGGGTATATGTTATTCTACATCAATTTCCTTTTTCCTAAAGGTTTACATATCTGTATTTATTGTTTTGTGTGGGAGATGGCACATTGCTTTCTTTTATCAGATATAAATATCTTCTATAACCTCCTCCAGTGACCACATAATAATAAAATGGTAGAATGTTTGTTTGGGTCTACTAAGGCTAAGCAATAATGTCTGAACTTATATTATCACAGGAAGAAAAGGTTTAAAATAATGCATATTGTTTGCAGACCAGGTCTGGCATGGAATACGGTAAATTCCTGCTTTGGAGAAAAGTGGGAGAGAACAGCGCTTCAAGGAGAGAAGGAAGAGCCCCGGCCAGAAACGTGTGAAGTTAAAGCAGAGGCAAAACCCATCAAAACTTGTTTTGACCAGGGATAAATATGGGGCTTATTCATACAAGTCCAAACAGTGACATAAAGGTCCAGATTTGCATTCATTCACCACTTCTCCAAATTCATATATTCATCAAATTCTGCAATGTCCACTTTGGACACTTAAGAGGGTCACAGATTTCAGGAGCTATTTGCATCACTTTTCATACACATGCACAGGAAATTTGGCATCAAAGTCTGTCAAAGTAGCGAATTCTAATTCTGCAAGACGTACTACTCCAAATTCATCAGAAAAGTAAGGGGATAATTGCTGGACTCTGTTGTGGCTTAACACAACTGTTCATTAAAAAATGACAATAAAGGTTTCAACCAAGTGACAACATGAACTAGGGATATGGTGACATAGAAAGACATATAATAATCACTTAACACAATTAGTGGGACATGCACTTCACCAGTGGAATTCACATTATTCCACATCCTTCTACTGTTCGACTGACTATGCTGAACTACGCTAGAAACCACGTCAAACACTGTTTGCTCCTTTGCTAAGAGTGAATAAAGAGTAGTGAGTCGAATTTGTATTTCGATGAATAAGCCCCTGCGTGTACATTTATCCCCTGCCAGTTGAGCTGAAGCAACTAGTAGTTTCTGGTTTCATATGATTCTAGTAATTAGCCTTAGTAGAAAGCTTACAAAGAGTCAGCTCTCCTTATTAAAGCTCAGACAGGTGAGCCCTACACCAAACATGGGAGAGCACAGAGTAAAAAGCAAAGCAGACAATTTAAGTTTTTATGAACCATTAATTAAATCCATAGCATGTTTGTTCTTAGCACATGCATTGCTGGCCTTGACACCCATATTATTAAAGACAAAATATTCATATTTAAACTATAATTAACCTACATTCTGAAGTAAACTAGATTGAAATAGTGTAATGATTATTTGCATTTAATAGGAAAATGTGACCTACATACAGACAGCGTTGATCCTCCATCTATTTTCCTGAAACAAAATAAAATATGAGCTTAATGATTGATGCACATACGTACCACACATCAAAAATAGCGGCCCTGTATTCCTTCATCTATGTGAAACCCTGTATTGTCAGTCCTGGCTGAGAATTTCTGCCTAGACAGAAATAACTGCCGAGTGTTGAATAATATTAACATATATATTGGCCGTCGGTGGACATGTGGTCGGGAGAGGGCATACCTCCCTCCTCCAGCGGCTCACAAGATAGTTGTCGCCGATGGAGGAGGGAGTGAAATGGCTCCCTCCTCAGACAACTTTGCCGACCCCAGCTCTATACAGACATTTGCACACAAAAATATCCATTGACTTATGCACACAGACAGCTTAACTGTAGATATGAATAAATTTGGCCATCTTTACACTCACTAAAACCCACATTACTACTCCCTCAAACTGTTACCTTTTTTTCACACTCATGCACACTTAGGGGGTAATTCATGATCGTGCAAAGTGAGGTGCGGAGTCCTCGCCTCATTTTGCACTGACTGATATATGCTCGCTAATGTCCTGCACGTGGACATCAGTGAGCGCATTAAAGGGATTCCAGTCTCGGTGAGAACAAAAGAGTTGCCTCGCCGAGACTGGAATACCTTTAAAGCGCTCGCTGATATCCGCGTGCAGGACATCAGCGAGCACAGATCAGTCAGTGCGAAGTGAGGCAAGGACTCCACACCTCACTTCGCACGATCGTGCATTACCCCCTTACTCTAAGGGGGTCATTCATTAGAGGATGAACTGTCGCACAAAAGCATGAATTCGCATTCTTTCTCTACTTCTCCAACTCCGCTTATTCAGCAAACTCGCGATGTGGTGAATTCACGACCAATTGGGATGCTTACTCCAGTCGCAAACATACAGAGCTCTTAGAATCAATTTTTGTGTGCGTGCACAGTAGGGGTGTGCGATATGTATCGTTTACAATAATATCGCACACCGGGGTTTATCAATATTGCCACAGGCATTGGCACAGACTTCCGAGAGGTGGCAGAAAGTGAGTGGAAGAGGTGCGCGTTGAACTGACAAGCTGCCAACAGCTAGATCAGCGAAAACAGTGACATCGACATATTAACAATATTCCCCCACATATACCAATTCGAAATATTTTGGACTTTTATAAATATCCCCCTTACTTGTTGATGGAAACAAAAAAGAAAGAAATAATTTGCTGCATTTCTACATCACTATTCATGCCCTATAAAGTTAAAATTAGTAGGAAACTGCAGCAAAAAAAAAACACAGCAAACTTCTTTTGAAGGAAATGTTAACTATTAATGAAAATCTGTTATTTATTGTTCCCACAAATATAAAAGAAAAAGCAAACACTTCATCTAATATGTATGAAATATTTTAAAAGCATGTTTTTTTTTTCTATAACGGCAGTGTAGGATTTCCCTATAGACACAAGGCTCAGACAGAAGGGCACCTCTCTACTAGTCAAGGGGCATAGGCAAGGATCAGTCACGGGTCTAACTAAGAAGCTTGTTTATTTATTAAATGCTAAATTTAGCATTTTTACTTTATATGAAATTATGAGTTACACTGATAAAGCACTCACTACAAATGTAGTCTGATTATTTGCACAAAGGGATGCAGTCAGTTAGTGGGTTTGACCTAAGGGCACCAAGCTCCTAATATGTAAATCCAGCACTGCATATTTGTATTAGCAAATTTGGAAGGGACACAGCTGGCTGGTAACATAAATGCCAACTAGGCTGTCATTTTTTTTTTTTTTTTAAGTATCATAAAAAACAATTGCTGCACTTTACAATTACATCAGTATCTGGTCTTTGTTTACAAAACAGGTGCCAAGAATTGCAGGTTCTGGTCAGTGCATTCTTAGCCCCTCCCCTAGTGAGTCCTGGAAGCAGATAATTAGATAATTACACATATGTGAACCAAACTGTACAACTGAATACATTGCAATAAAGGGTCAAGAGTTCAAACCAAATGATAACAGATACACTGAGACTATACAGATCTCCTGAATTTCCTTTACTAGATAATATAACTAGAGAAAATAACCTGCCTGCTGACAGTAGGGAAATTTATGACTGGTTTACATCTGTCTAGTGAAGGAAACAAAACCACCTGTGTTCTCAAAAAAAACAATAAAGGTCCTAAACAGAATCCTTACTAATAGTGTAAAGTGGCACTGTTTAAAAACCCTACAATTAGAAGGCTGATTATATGGTCAACCCATATGCAGGGAGCCGAATCATAGTAAAATAACGAGATCCTAAAAATGTTTATGGTAATCTGGGGCAGACTGCAGCTCATAGGTCAGAAATATGCCTTGGAAAGCTATGGGGGGAATTCACTATCCTCCGAAGTGAGGTGCGTAGTGTTCGCCTCACTTCGGAATGACTGAGATGCGCATGCTGATGTCCTGCACGCGGGCATCAGCGAGCGCATTAAAGGAATTCCCGTCTCGGTGAGGCAACTCTTATGCTCTCGCTGAGACGGGAATCCCTTTAATGTGCTCGCTGATGCCCACATGCAGGACATCAGCATGTGCATCTCAGTCATTCTGAAGTGAGGCGAACACTACGCACCTCACTTCGGAGGATAGTGAATTCCCCCCTATGTCTGGTAGAGAGCTAGGCTTCCAGATGGACAGCTCAGCCCTGGTTTAAGTATACACCATCCTGGAGTTTGACATTGCACCATTATGATATTACGGAGGTTAAGTAAGTCAGGAGGTTTGAAGACAAAAAAAAAAAGGGGGGGGGGGGGTAGGACTCAGTTAAATCATGGTGATGTCACTGCTGGGGAGGGGATGATGCAATGTATGATGGAGATATTCTGCAGAATTATAATAGGCAACATTACGCAGTTTAACAATGGGGGAAACATTAAACAGAATTATATTGGGCATCTTTGCCCACTACAATTTTGCACAATGTTGCCCATTCATACTGTTGTTGCCTATACTATGTCTATTATCTGCATAATAAGAGAGAGTGTCTCAGCTTTTGGTAAAAAAATAGAAATAAACACTTACAATACTGTGAGTCAGTGAACATTTAACCATATATTGTTTGAGCCACAAGGTCGTTCTGTCTATTAGGTGTACATTGAAAACACAGGTGGTGCAAGTGTATTTTGGGAAACAAAGTTAAATGTGCTTGATAACCTTAAATGACCCTGTCTGAAAGAGACAAGAATCCAGATTTACCCTGATTACCACTCATCCTCTCTACCCTGACTTGGCCAAAAAAAAAATTGAGTGAAAAATATTCTTGCTTTATCTCAGTGAACCTGACAGCAAAAAAACAAAACACCAGCAAGGTCAAAGCAGACAACTTAAACTATGCCGAAGTATTGAGTGATGGCATTTGTGTAGTGCAGGGGTCGGCAAACTTAGATGAGGAGGGAGCCAATTCTCTCCCTCCTCCAGCTGTGACAATTTTTTTTGTGAGCCGTAAAGGGGGAGGAGTGCACTCTACTGACCACATGTCCTGCCGATGGCCAAGGGGGAGGAGTGCACTCTACCAACCACATGTCCTGCCGATGGCCAAGGGGGAGGAGCGCACTCTACCGGCGGATGGAGGTCATGGGCGGATGCTTCAGAGGTGTGCTCCGAGCCACAACAAGGTGGCTAAAGAGCCACACTTTGCCAACCCCTGGTCTAGTGCTATGTAACTGTTAAAAAAGCTGGAAAAGAGAATACTTTTATTTTCAGGCATGCTGTAAAGAAGCATTACATCTTATTGGTATAGTGCAACAAGTTCTGCAGTGCTCTACATAAATACAGTTAATAAATACAGTAACTATGTCAACGAACAATGTCACAAGCTCACATATGTGGCTGGAGATTCCTGCTTGGCTAGACAAGTGACAATGCCTACTATGCTGCTGAAGAGAATATATGCGCTGTGTTCAAGTATAGGAGACAACTTTGTTTTACTGAAGTCACAAGTCTTGGGAAAACATCACAAGCTATTAAATGCAAAATAAACAAAAAGATGAGTCATAAAATCAACATAAGAGCATTTCTTCTGAAGGAACAGGTAACTACCAAAATAAACAAGACAATGAGCAAACAAGGAATGTAAAGCAACAAGGCAACTGCCAAATTAAAGGAAACTCCAACACAGATCTGGGGAATATTTATCAGTGTGTGAACTGTCTCATAAATTAGTGAATTTGTGACAATGTGCAACTTCTTCAGCTTTGTGTATTTACCAAAAGAACATTATTTTCTGAGACAGAAAAAAGGTGTTATTTTCTGAAACGTGGAGAAATCATTCACAGTTCACAACTCTAAGCAGGCCAAGTATTTACGCACCACTTTATATCTATTTGCAGCATGGGTTGTTGTGACAATTTGCCAAGCAAGCTAGAATAAATCGATCTGACGTCACCAAATAAAACTGGTGAACTGGGGAGATTACGGCAGGGTTTCTGTTACTATTCTGGTAACATTTCACTCCAAAAGCTTGAACTAAGTGCCAATATGAGATAGAATTGTCTGCAATTAAAGGAGAACTACACTGCTCGTTTGTATAGGGGTGATTCTACTTGGGTAGGCTTTTCATTCTTATCAATGCTGCCTTATTGCTGCCTCCTGCTTTATTTTTTTTCTTCTTCAGTTCAAGCATCACAATCCCCTTCTGGCTCACGCCCACTCTCCAACATCAATGATGTAAGCATGCGCAGAAATTTTATTAAGTCAGAATACTGTTTCTGCACTCGCTTATAATGGCAATAAAGAAGAGTAGGTGGAAGTGGGGAATCGTGGTGCTAGATGCTAAAGAAAAGAAGATCGCCAAAACAAGAAGCAGGATACAGCGCTGCAGAAAAGACCAACATAAGTAAGTATGAAAATCCCACCCAAAAAAGAAAAATCTCTAGAAATATGAGCAGTTTAGTTCTAATTTATGTGACTATTCTCTGGTGATATTACTGGGGCCAAAACACAGTATAATGTTGACATTATCCTTATTTATAGTAAAATATTTATATTGCTCATAGGTTGTCAGAAAAAAAAGAGATAATTATGTGGCATTGTCACCTTTAAACAGATAATTGTAAAAATGACATCAGTTTGTTACAATAACAATATTCAGGACAAATCTGCTATAATATATCACTGTTATTTATTTACCTCACTATGCTCAGAAAACACTTTGTGACAGTTCAGAGCAATTTGCTTCATCACTGTGACAATGTAGTTTAGTGAATATGCAGTATTTACTTTGCTACAATATGGGTTAATTGTTGCAAAGTGTGTCAAATTTACTTTGGCAGACGAATCCACTCTTTAAGAATCAACTCCCAGAATGCCCACATTAACAGAGTATTAAGACACAGCATTTTCAGGTCAAGGTAACAATATTGCCACTCTATAAATCACTGGAACTCTCACATATTGGGCTAAATTTAATAAACTCGGAAAAGGACGATTTCGCATTTTCCGAGTTTTTTCCCATGAGATCTTGGCAGTTTATCATGGTAAATATCGTGAGATTTTTTTTTATTGATATTTTCCGACAGAAACTTTTCGTTCGAGTTTTTTCAATTAAATTTTTGGACGGAAAGATAGCCCTACTACTAATGTAAAATATGGCTACCTTTCCATCAAAAAATTTGATAGAAAAACTCAATCGAAAAGTTTCTGTCGGTAAATATCAATTGAAAAAAACCTCGCTATATTTACCACGAGAAACTGACGAGATCTCGCGTGAATAAACTCAGAAAGATGAAATCGGATTTTTCCATGTTTATTAAATTTTGCCCATTGTATTTAATTTTGTAGGCCCTATTTTCCGGTCATCCGTACAACTGCACATTATGTTTAGTTTTGGAGGCCCTATCTTCAGGTCATGGGTACACTAGCATATTGTATATCGTTTTAGAGGACCCATCTACAGAAAAAAATTAGAAAAGTAGAAACTGTTTGAGGGGCCAGCTAAAATGGAAAAAGGCTCTAATAATAATGCATACCAATACTTTAAAGGATCAGTAACACATAAATTCCCATTTAGATTGGCCATTCACAAGACAGGTAAGTTGGATTATATATAATAATATGTAGAGATATTAAAAACTGTCTTTTTACAGGAAACATTTAAGTCTATGTTTCAAAATAGTATTCCCTAGCTCTAATGAAAACACCTAATACTATACATAGTTTAACATATATCTGAAAACCAAATAAATATATGCCTATAAACTGTACGTTATCTACAGACATGTCCAAAACTTCGAACCATGCACCTTTTAATTCAGTGGCATTACTACAGGTTTGCTAAATATTGGATCTTCTACCAAAGTAAAAGAATTGCAGCAGCGTAAATGACTAAAACACAATCCCATCACAAGAATATGGCTGGGTTATAGCATTGTTTTTGAAAAACCTCTAGGAAAGGCCCACAATCATAACGAGAAGACATAGCTTTCCAGCCATTTCTTTCCTGTGGTATCCTCCTGTGCTTCTGTACACTGACAATGAATTCTGTATTAATGTAGTAAGCATTCAGAAGTCAATAAATATAAAAAATTTATTCTGAAGGGATCAATGAGACCTGGGGCACTTGGCCAAGATTTTTGGACCTAGTGACACCCATGGTTAAAGAGAATGGGGATTAATGTGTAATTTGGGGAATGGAGATTCCAATCTTGCAAGGAAGGGACGCCCAGGCCCAAATTCTACATCACAGCCCATGGGCATCTAGATAGGTCGCTGCTTTTATAATAAACTGAAATGTGTGGTTTCCTTGTAAGGCCTGCTAGCAGAAGATAAGATTCCATTGGTCAGAGACTCCTGGCTTTTTCTCTGAAACCGTTATCTTTTTCATTGTCACCTCTCAAATGTCAGCCACCATTTCTTTAAATTCCAGTTTCTTACTGTTCTAGATACTCAGAATTCCAGCAAGTGAGAGTACACATATGAGGTACTTGTTGAACAAGTTCTCACAGTGATTCAGCATAAAAGCTTTCTACCTAGAAGTCAACACTTATCTGGTACAGCTGGGCAGGATTTCTGTGCTCAGCTACTTACTGGCTTTTTGCAAGTCATGTTTTGGATCTGGCATCTCTTTAGTAACCTGAACTGTGATGAAATACCCAACAACTTAATTACAGTCAATAGAGAAAAAAAAATTACCCAGCCAAAGATTTATGTGAGCTCATGCTCCAACTGTTAACCCCAGGTGCACAAATTATACTGTCATTACAAACTAAGCTAAAGAAGGTTAAAAGTAAAAGCAAATTATTTCTGAATGGTGCAGAGCAGATCTTTGATTTTTTTATGCAAACATTTCTTCAGTTCTCACATTGCTAAAATATATTTAACTTTTTCCTAAAACAAATGAATGCATATGCATACATACAGGTGTAATATGTGTGCATAGAAATAGTAGGCCTTGATTTTAAACTTCTGGTGCAGTAGGTAAGAAATTAATTCATCCTTAAAGAGGTTCTCCAGCTCCTGCTTCTTGCTGTTCAAGAAATACATTTCCCATATGCTTACTTTAGATAAAACTACTCAGAAGATCCTTGCCCGCTGCATTTTTCCAGCCTGTATTGCATCTCACTGTGACAATTCAGCCAGCTGTCCAACAGAGAGACTGCTATACCTCATTAAGGCCACCAGTCAGGTATACAATGTGTGGTGTCCAAGCAGGAATCATAGACTATTTTGTATAACAATCTCAGCTTCACAATTCAACCCAGTTCAGAGCAGAAATGGAAAAATAATACCTGCAGTGCCTAATTTCAGCAATTTGTGTACAGATAAAATCCCCTAATGTCTTCTCTTCCTCTATGGCATTTTCAACAAAAGAAGCAACTTCACCAAACACAGAGACTTCCTTTTATTGCTGTCTCTGGAAAGCACCTGCCACCCCAAGTATACACTTGGCTGGAGTCTCAGGTTCAAACAGCACTAAATAAACACACCTTGGTTAGATTCTCTCTAGCCTTTAATAATAGTATTGGGTTTCATGAGTAAGCATCTAATAACATAGTGTTCGCAGAGCCCTAACAATGTTCCCAAATGGAGCATTTGGGTGTATATAGCATGAATGTTCTTAGTTTCTAAACTGACTAAGCATACTATATTTCTATATATATATATATATATATCTATGAAGACAGAGAGAGTGAGAGAGAAATATTACAGGCAATTTATTTTTAGTTAGATGCATGTTATACTTAGCCACACTAAGAACACCAGAACCACAGATCACTTCATTAAAGTATGACACCAATTTTGTTTGTGAAAGTTTTATCTACCTTTTATAATGACTCCTTGTCATTATGCTGTACTCTCTAAACTAAATGGTATTACTAGACTGGACTAAACTAACAGATTTCTGGCCATGAGTAAAATTCATTCTGCAAAGCACTATTGATAAGTGCTAAGTGACTGGCTGTTCAATTACAGCTAGTCACTTCTCACTCTATCTTTCTTTTTAGGGAGCTAATGCCCTACAAAGGCCTAAGCTGTTGAATTCTGGGTCAGTGTGCATGTATCTTATAGTAACATAGTTTATAAGGCTGAAAAAAGACACAAGTCCATCCAGTTCAGCCTATTTTCCTGCAATGTTGAAACAGAGAAAGGGAAAAAAAACACATGAGGCAAGAGCCAATTATCATCAGATTAGGGAAAAAATTCCTTCCTGACTCCAAATATAGCAATCAGAATAATTCCCTGAATCAAGATCCCACCTTCAGTTATCTAGTATCCATAGCTTGTAATGTTCTTACACTGAAGGAAAGCATTGAAACTAGTTTTGAACTCTTTAATGGAATTTTGTGGAAGCTTGTGGGCTTGGTTCAATATACAGTAGAATGAGGAAAACCAGCCATGGGTCTCTCATCTACCTAACTATAGCCTGCGGATGAAGATAGCGGAGGTTCACAGCAGACACTGGAAAAATGTGTTTTCAGGCCTCTCTCACATGACGTACATAACTGCTAGGCAACAACTATGGTTATGGAAGATCCAAAAGCTTGCACATGGGTTCTTTGCTGGCAATGTCCACCACATGTTCCACCATTAATGTGTACCACCAGTGTTGCAACACACACCTGATGAAGAGTGGATAATCCTCAAAATGTTGCTGTTTGCATGTGAAGATGGCATAATAAATCTACTCAACTTGATGTTCCTTGGACACCTATTTTTCTTTCTTTGCTTGTTATAGAGCAGTGGTTCGCAACTGGGGGGTCGCGACCCCTTTTGGAGTCAAATGACAATTTGCCAGGGGTCGCCTAACACTCATTGGGATTGTCATGGATTTTTGATAGCCTTTATCGTCGACCACAACAATTTTAGCAGGCGGTTTTGCCTGTTTTGCTATTACAAAATTAACTGTCAGTGTGAAAATGCAGAAAATTTTACGCTGTGTGTTATCGCAACTGTTAAATTCCTATTGAAACTAATCTAGTCACATAAAATACGCCTCATTCCGTGCCCTCAAAGAAATAGCACAGGCAGCGTTCTAGTGTAATACGCTCTCAACAGAACACTGGTGTGACTATTTTTCTTCCATTAGCATTGTTCTCTACGGATTATATCTCGCGTTTTTTCTCAGCGTATTTTCGGAGGAGAATTTTTTAAAAATACGCTGCGCACAATACACTAGTGTGAACCTAGACTAATATTTAGTTTGGACAGGAAAACTGATAGGTAAGATTAGGAAGTATATGATTACAGAGAGAAGATAAATAGCCATCAATTTGTGTCCAAGTATACATTAGGTAACTAAAACTGATTTCTTAGGATCAATACAATAGCCATTCCATTAAAGGAGACCTTAAGCAATAAAATAAAAAACAACTGTTAAAATACTTACCTTATACAGAGCTAATTGATTACAGTCACAGCATGAGCTGTGCTGTAATTAGCCGGCAGCTGACGCTTCCCCTGATGCTTCCTACACAGTGCGCTGGCTGACACAGAAGCCAGTGCGCAGCTTCTTCTTCATTCCCCAGCTTCTACATCATCATGCTCATTGTAGGGAGTGTTCTCATTGGCCCCTGCAATAAACGTGATGATATTTAAGCCCTGTTACCAGGTGTAACAAGGTGGGAGGAGCCTCGCACTGGCTTGCAGTCAGCCAGCGCTGTGAAGGAAGCATCGGGTGCTGGCTAATTACAGCACAGCTCATGCTGTGACTGTAATCAATTGGCTCTGTATAAGGTAAGTATTTTAACAGTTCTTTTTTTATTTTTTTACTTTATTTCTTCTTTAATCTCCTGCAATTGCCTTTTTAAAAACAATTAAACTTTGGCTTAATCCCTTTTAAAATTTATCTGATAGATAAAAACACAATAAAAATTAAAATGCTCACATCGCATTGTTCCTTAATAATAGTGGTATACATTTTGCTGTTTTAGACCCCCAACCCCCCCAGCTTAAGGTAAAAAAATTAAAGCACAGTTGCATACAAAATGTAAACATCTATAAACCATTTTTAAATCATTATTTTATATTTATGAAAACGCAGACCAATTTTCTTTATCATGGACTACCCAGAACTACACTATACTAACAAATGTATATAGCGTGATCACACAGGAAGTGTTTATTGAAAGTGTTATATTAAATGCTGTACTGTGCAACATAGCACTGCTCATAAAGCAGTTATATCACACATCATTTGTGGAGACCATTGGCTTCTTTGGGTTTGTATCTGTGGCTAAGGACCTTTCAATTTCCCGCTTTAGGGAGACTCAAAGCAGCTATTACCCAGAATCCCTAACATCCTCACCAAAACAATGTCTAGTTTTCAAATGAGAATACCTACTTAAATGACAAGAGACAGATCAATAATAAATACTGCAGGCTTACTATGTCTTAGTTGTATTTAAATGGCCCTTATACTGGGCAAGCCTTGCATTTTGAATGAATAAGGTTTGCCAATATTGTGGCCATGTTCCCACAGCCAGAGCTACACATTAATTGTGACCAGCCCAACCAGCCTTTGCTGCATGCGGTACCCTCTTGGCTGTTCCTCTGCTTTCTGCTCATAAATGCCAAAAGTCTTTAGAAAATGAAAATTTCATGGGTTCATTGAGACTGAGGACTTTGAGCATACGAACTGGAGCCTGTGAAGGTCACAAACAATTATTCATGATGAGTAATAAAAATGATACTCTCATTTTAAAACTGATCCTGGTCCAGAGAGAGAGAGAGAGAGATAAAGAGAGAGAGAGAGACAGATAAAGAGAGAGAGAGAGAGACAGATAAAGAGAGAGAGAGAGACAGGGTGAGTGAGGAAAAGGGACAATTCAAGCGAACAAAGTTGGGAAACAAAATGAATGAGATATAGGGGGAAGGGGAAGAATTACCTATAACAACACTGAGATAGGGTGGCCTAGGGAGAGGGAGATCAGAGGGACATAGGGAAAACTAAAGGAGACATAGTGGGAACTGATAGAAGGTGGTAGAATCATACAGTGGGAGAAAGATTGGGTGGGGGAGGAAAGGAATAGGGAGGTGAGAATACAATACATGGAAGTATTCCTGCACCTCTCCATAAAAAGGTAGCTCAAACTCATTTTTTTCTATTCCACAACAAGTGAATTTGTTTTGTGCTTGCAAAGTGCTAGTTGCAATGGGTATTTAGGTTATCTTACTAGTGAAACAACAAACAGAATAGAGAAGAGTGAACGATTGCTCTGGGAATGACTGCATGCAAAGTGTTTTATGCAAACTAGACAAACAGAAGAGACTATTCTGTTTGTTCCTACGGGGCTCCTCAGCCCACATTGCACTGTTATAGTGACAGTATCAGGCTCAGGCAGCATCATATGTATGCTGAACACAGAGCAGCGATGGGACATAAAACTGGGGGAAGTGTTTCTCTCATAAATAAGGACGTTTGAGAATCACACTTTGTTATAAAAATCTGCAGCTAAATGTATATCATGAATAACAAAACTGCCAGCGTCCAGTGCTCACAACACAGGAGCTGTTAGCCTGACATTTCTGAGGACATATAAGAAAGTGCTGGAAAGGAAAGGGTGATAGATGGACTGGACTCAGAAATGCCATATGGGAATAAACACCATTTCGTTTGAGAAGACATGTTGCTACCTAAGGCAAGGAGCAAGATATCCTTATTTCTTCCTATCTACTACTGTATACACAATGTGTCAGGAAAGGCAATTATGTCATTGCACTTTATTTAAAAAAAAAAGTACATATTATTATCAAATGGTCAAAAACAGATGTTCAGTCTGCATTTCTAAAGGCGTTGTTCATCTATAACACTCTGCCCCCTCCCTAAAAAGTATTAGAATTTGGAATTCAATGCTGGCCAACTTTGATTGTTAATTTCTGCATTGTGGGCAGTTCTTGCATAGTTCACAACATTATGCTGACCGCATATTTACACACCACTTAACGTCTATTTGCCCTGAAATGCACCAACAACTGGAGTATTCATCATGTGACAAGTCACCAAATTACTGTTGCGTTGTCATTAATATAGAAAAATGATGATGTCCAGTTATGTGGCTGCAACTGAAAATGTATTGTTTCTTAAACGGTTAGCAAAGCATCATTTGTACTGTACATAGCTGTTTTCCAGTCCTAAATGACCAGTTTGAAGCTGGAATTGTACCACTGAACCCAGGGAAATGTTGATAGTTGTAGTTCAGCAAGAAATGTAGTACCATATGGTAAAGATGACAGCCTCCAGGAATCTTACTAAAATGGAAATGTTGCACTTTCCGTGTGTGGTAAGAGTGTATAACAGGAGATTACGCCTGATTTAACTTGTCTGACATTCCCAAATCTGCTCCACCCAAATTATATCATCATAAGGGAAATGATTGTGTTAAGTACGCTGAAACTGCATTTGCCAAGAAACGCAGAGTTTTCAAAGCACTTTCTTTTAGGCTGAGGCCACACTAGCATTATGTAACGCCTCTGGTACTTCTGGTAAAAGCAGTGTTGCTCACTGTTTTGTGGCCCTGACACGTCAGAAAGCTCAGGTGTTCTACCTGAAACCGGCAAATTCCTCACCAGAAGTGGGAAATATGAAGCACGTAGTGCTTTGGTGGGGGATGTGGGGAACCGGTGCAAGGTATGGTATTTAATGGACCCATGTTCTTTTTACCAGTGGTAAGTTCACAGCTATATATAACCCTAGAGTGGCTACTCCACTATAAGTGGAAAGAAGTAGTGATAATAATCCTTCTATTGGAATTTCTGAATTGTTTTCATCCTGGAATCTTAGTTTTCATTTTTGTTGTGCTCAGCAATTATTTTTCAAACATTTGATGACTAATTAAATATACAATCTAAAATACAATATATTTTTTTTTATATACTAAGGAGCTATTTGTAAAAACTGTAATAGAGATTCAACTGTTTGGGACACTAATTCATGGGAGAAGTCAGATAATTCAGCTGTTAATAATGGGAAACTAAACAAAACAAGGATGATTGCGCTTATTTTTGGAAGAATGTAAAAAAAAAAACAACAACAAAAAAAACAGTATTTAGTTTTCCTGTAAGAAAATACCAAATTCACAAAGTAATGTTGCAGATTTGTAAATACGCCACTTTTTTTAACCATGGATGCATAAAATAGGTATATAACAAGACAATGGTGGCAATTCTCTAAAGCCTGAATTCTCAGACAGCAGATTCCCACAGCAAATCTGTGACTACAACAATTCACCCACTGTAAAGTTGTGACTGCGAAAGTAGCAGTCTATTGCGACTGTCTTTAGCTGGCGAATTGACACCTTTACGCGATAATTCGGACTTTAGAGATTAACCCTCAATATCTTGAGTTAAGACACAAAATGGACTATTTTCCCCATGTTTGATTTTCCTAAATTTCACCAAACAAGAGTAGAACAGAAGGCACTTGTGACTTGTATAAGGATAAGATTCTATCGATTTACATGAGAGTGCATTTTCTTCTTTCTTATTAAAGCTGTTGCAAAATATTGCACTATCGTGGTTTCTCTGCATCAGCTACCTCTGCATAAAGATAAGGAGCAAGACAGAGCACTACCTACTAGCTTTGGTTCACGTCAGTTTGCAATTTTTCCTTAATTAAATACTAACCCTATGGGAGTTATTCACTAAAGTCCAAATTGTTGCGTATAGGTGCAAATTCACCAGATAAAGACAGTCACAATAGACTGCTACTGTCGCAGTCGCAACTTTATAAAAAGAATATTGTCACAGTCACGACTTTATTATGGGACAATTGTCGCAATCTTAACTATAAAAAATTGTCCCGACTTTACAATGGGGAAATTGTAGCAGATTTACTATGGGAATCCTCTGTTTGCAAATTTGACAGATTCACACCTTAGTGAATAACCCCCTTTATCCCTGATGCTGCACTATATGAAGCTTTTGTGTTAAAGGGAAGCACAGCTTCTTTATGGTTTAAAACCATGGAGAAACGTCAAAACAAGATTCATTACATCGATTATTGCTCATAAGAAAAAGCTTTTTGTCAATAGTGGCTGCAATAAATAAAACAATAGGTTATTGTTTCAGGAATTCTGTAACAGCACTTTTTTTGTATTAAAATTCTTTTTAAACCTGCTTAATATCAGGTTAGTAAATTCCATCAAAAGTCTACTAAAATGTGCATTTACTCCTTCACCAAAAAGCATTCCACAGAAATATATGGACTAAATGTAATTTTTGGTGTTAATTCTAGGAAATTCTATAAAAACAACATTAAGCAGCATGATACAAGCAAAGTATATCCACAGTACTTATTCTCAGTGTATATGTGAATGTGGTTGGATAAGATACACCATCATTAATAGGAATATTATTTAAAATAAGGATCATGTAAAAATGGGGAAAAAAACACATTGTATATTGATAAAATATACCCCATAGTCCTTTGCTATTTGATGCTATGGCATATTAAAAGGGTGCATTGCTTGTATTGGGGCATTTATGCTAGCAGCTGCCTAGGGCACATTTACATATGATTCATTCATGTTGCAATTCCTCTAGATTATTTTAATTCCAATTCAATTAGAAATAAAACTATGGCAGCCACACAGCACAATACTATTTTAAACCATGAAGATAAGGATGAGTTCCATTTTCTCCCTGATTACCATTATATGCAACATTCTAAAATTTCAGCTTATCTGAAAACAGAATTTCTTTTGAAATGATATTACTGTATTTGCTTTTTTTAAAAATTCAAGGAAACAACTAGCTAGACTACATATTACAACTTGTATGTACAAAAATATATGACATATCCACTTTACATTGAAGCCAGCCTATAATTTGAGAACTGTTTTGGGGAAATGCTTCAGAAATAGGAACTTTAATAAACCAAAAAGCTGTAGAAGTAAATTACAGTTACAAAAATGGTAACTCTTAAAGAGGAACTCCCATAAACAACAGTTATTTGCAGTTCTAGACTTTATATACCAGTGATCTTCCAAAGTGCCTTTAAAACTGACCTTTACACAAAATCACAACCCCATGGGTTATATTCATAACTGCAGAACCGACTTTAAAGGGGAGTCCAGCTCATTTCTCCTAGGGGTGATTTTTAAGTTGGGAAATACTTACCAATCAGTCTTTTCTGCCCCAGCGCCATCTTCTGCTCTGAGTAATTTGCTGATTTCTTCTGCTCTTGGCAAGTGCTGTGACCCTCATCACTTCCTGTTCCTGTGTGTTTTGGTGAATAGAACAAGCGCAGTAGCAGAATTCTGATATAAAACTGCTACTGAGGTTGCTTTAGCAAATCATACAGGAACAGGAAGTGAAAAGGATCACAACACTTGTCAAAAGCAGAAGAAATTAGCATGCTAGTGAAAGCAGAGGCAGAACTGGAACATTAAAGACTGATCGGTAACTAACCCCCCTTCCTCTAAAAAAAAAAAAAAAATCACCCCTTTAAGCAGAGTGGGACCCTCAGCAAAAATGAAAGTAGGCCCCATATACTGGAATGTCAGGACGGAGGCAGGAAGAGAGAGCGAACAGAATTAGTCTGTGTTTAGTGGAGACCCCTACTAGGCACTAAGGCCCTGAGCAATTGCTGAGCAAGTCAATTGAACTAAACAGACATAATGCATTGCATCCATACTACCATTTGATTGGACTAGTTTGTTTTAGTGTTACTGTTATGTCCAATAGCCAAATCATGTCTGTAGCCTGAATGTACCTGATCCATTAAAATTTTGTTTCATATGATCATAACATCAGTCCTGTCATGTTGCCTTATGATTTCATACAAAAACTAGGAACCTCAACACGGAACATGCTGTTTTTAACTCTCTGGGAGAAGCAACTTCCCCCTACACTCTTTATTTCCTGACTTTCCTGCCACAGTAGATTATCACTTCCTGATTAGGAAGTAGGGAAATCAGAAGGATATTGTCTCCCCCACCCTGCTGGAGAACAAAAAGAATTCCTGTGAAGCTAATGGAACTCTGACACAAATATCTGTGAATGTCACAATGTGCTCTTTCACAGAAGAGGAAAAGGCATCACACAATGGGGGTCATTTATTAGTCTTATATGGAATTTTTTTAACAGACCATCAGATTTATTAGCTTTAATATGAGGTTTTTTTTTTTGTTTTTTTTTGCATAAATATGTGCAATTAGCAGATCATATGCTTTAACCTTGGTATTTACTGAACTGCACATTCCAACACCCCATGATGGCCTTTATGGAGATGCCGAGTTTGATATCTGTTGTAAGGCCAAGGTTGGATGCATCATTTTCCCCATATCATATATGATTTAGCTAATTCAAGGGCAAGCTGAGGAAAAGGGAAATAAACTTGCTTTAGCAGATGTTTTTGCAAGCTATCGTTTCTGATTACTCATATACAATAACTTGAAGTCTAATAACTCAATATATGAAATAATACTGGACAGGACCAGTCCTGCAGATGCTGGATTATCAAACTGTACAGTGAGTATTAAATCATAGAGAATATTTATTTGTCCAGTTTTTCTTACTGCCCATTTAACAATAAGAATGAACAGGAAACAGAAAAAAAGAACAGAAATTATAACAGAAAATGTTGTGAACTACTAATGAAAGAAATGGTAAATTTGGGACAAACAGCTGTGAAAATTCAACTGTAACAAAAACAGATGAATTAACTGATAAATGGTCAAAAGTTGTCATACAGAAATTATAGTCTTTTGCCCTTGAGTAATACCATACATGCAAAGTTTTCAGGGGGGAGGGGGAAAAAGTGGGACAGGGCTGGCCCCCCTTATATTGGCATCACTGGTGTAACACCCACTCTCTCATGATTGGCTATGCCTCCCAAATGTACCAGATTCTGTGGGGAAGTCCTGTTTTTTGGATCCTGTCCAGTGGTCCGGGTCAATATCGCCAAGTCCCTGTATCCCCGCCCCCCAGCATAGTATGAAAAACCGGACTTCCCAATGGCATCCAGCCAGTGGAAGTTAAGTAGGCGGGCCCAATACAAATATCAGTGGGTGGGTGACATAATTGCAAGGGGGGAACTATCACAATAAAAATTTTCAGTTTTAAAGAACATTACAAAAGAGCCAATTGCTCAACTGTTAGTGTAATTAAAGGAGAACTATAGTAAGTTTTCATACTTAACCGATCAATGTAGCAGCAATATCGATCTAGCAGCACTAAGTGTACTGCTGCTAGATCAGCATTCATCTCACAATTCTCAGCCAGAGGATCATAAGACGAATGCATTGCAGCTCCAGCTCACTTCCTGGTTATCTATGTGACAAGGATCATCACATACTAACCTCTTCCTTCCTCCGAATTTTGCCGAATATAACTAACTGTGCATGCACAGATCGATCTGTGCATGTGCAGTTGGTTACACATAGCGAACTTCTGTAAGAGGGCAGGTACTATGTGACCCTGAAATCATATACACACCCAGGAGGAGAGCTGGAATAGTGATGCATTAATCTCACAATTCTGGGCTAAGGATCAGGAGATGAATGCTGATCTAGCAGCAGTACACTTAGTATATTGCTGCTAGATCAATCGGATAAGTATGAAAATTTACTATAGTTCTCCATTAAAGGTAGCTGGGGACCTGCAAATGTTGAGAGATGCTATTTGTGACCAGACATGGCCCCCCATTACTGGTGGTCTGGTGGACCAGTTTGTCACTGGTCCTACTGTCCTCACCTGGCAGCTTGGAAGGTATGCTCAGGCCTGCTACCAGAGCACCCAGTCTAGTTTTCTGAGCCCCGTCCCACAGAATCCAGGACACTTGGGAAGTCAGTAATATGTCCTCTGTGAGACATCAATTATGATGGGTGTTCTACTACAGCAAAACATGTTTAATAGATATTGTTAAAGTCAGCAACCTGTTCTCTTATTTAGCATCAGTTTGCAATTCAATGACATCCTGCAGTTAAATAAGAGGGAAAGCGAAAGAGAAATCTCAGAAGGAACAGACTGACCTGCTTAGAGATACCACACATGAACATTATGTAAAACGGCCCAGAAATGCAGCACATTTGTACAGGAGAGGAATTTGTTATGGTTACAGCATTCACAAGCTAAGGGTAAAGAGAGTTCACTTGGCCTGAGCATTTATTAAACTCCAACTTCCCGAATTACAAATTCTTCATTTCTTCAAGAACATCCAAGGAATAGTAAAAAGAAATGAATTAGATTTTTAGGTTTGGATAAAGGATGTGGCACATGATTGATATTATTGAATATGTATGTCAAGGCTTAGACCTTGGCAACATTTACTTTTAAGAATAGCTTTCTTCTTTCCCAGTTCGGCTGTCCACTATCACTACTGACAAACATGAATGAACCTGGTCCTGAGTAGTACACAACAGCAAGGGGCAATGGCTTAATGCCACTTATAGAAGAGGTAGAAAATCCTGGTATAGGCATAGGAAATAAGGTAACAAGGAAAAAAGTAGATGAAGAGAGAAAAATATTTGTGGTCCCAAGGAACTTACATTTAACTTCCCAGCAGCACCCTCAACAAATTCAAAATATGGACAGTACCCCCTATAGCTCTGTTCACTTACTTATTGCCTATGACTGCTCCTAGTTTTTGTCACTAGGCCTATAGATATTTTCTTGCAGTAGAACGCCTATTGACAAAGCTAGAATGTCCATTGACAGTGGTGCAGGTAAGTTTATGGAAACTCAAGTTGGCTATACCCAAGCATCATTTTGCATTTGCTGTTCTTGAAAAAAAAATTTGCTGCAAAACGCTTGGCAGGAATCTAATCTGAACTTGCAGAATTATTACAGAAGTCTATTCCTTGATGATAGGGGTTTGTCTAGCAGTCTGCAAATGCCCAAATCCCACATAAGGCTAGGTTCACACTAGAGCAGCCGTTCTCAATCTGTGGGTCGACAACGCTCTCACAAGGGTTGCGAACATGCTGTGAACCCGGAAGAGACAGCAGGCCCCTTTATATAAGGGTTCCTGAGTGCTGACTTCGGGCCCAAATGTCATCACGCGACGCGATGACATTGGGCCGAAACATCACGTGTGACGTCAGCCCAGGGGGTTCACGCTCTCAACTAGGTTGAGAACCGCTGCACTAGAGTATTATGCAAAGTGGATAATATGCTAGTGTGAAAAAAAAAAAAACGTCTATTGTACTTACCAGCCATTGCGAGCCCTGGTGCACTAGGCGCGGGGGGGGGGGGGGGGGGGGGGGGGGGGGGGGGGGGGGCGTGGGTGATAGGTGTCGTGTGTTGTTATGCAATGCCCCTAGGGGTGTGCAAGATATATCGTCTAAGATAATATCGTAATCGGTGCGTTATCAAAATGCAAGCTGTCATTATCGAGCGGCTCCACACCTTTATAATAGGCTGCTGCAGACACTTCCGGGAGGCGGGCAATCAGAGTGGCAGCACTTTTAACAAGCTCTGTAACAAAGCTGAGACCTAACTATACACATACATAAATAGAGGCCGTGCACGTGTCAGGCCTAACAGCCACCAACACACACAGCACCAAGTAAAAACGCCAGAACCAGACAAACCAAGGATTAACCCAAACACAGCTAATCCAATTTCTTTCACTAAATTGAAATATAAGACTTAACACATTTTTAAATAATGCAAAATATCGTTTATTATCGTTATCCACGAAATTACAGAAAACACTGAGATATCATTTTTCAGCAATATAACACACCCCTACTATATCGCCTAATGGAAGGGCCAGCACTATTACCAGTGACAGTGTGAACGCTCCCCTTGGCATTCACAGCACTTCCTATGTGGCCGCATTTTGTGCACGGCGTATCATACGCCAGCCAAAATACGACATGCAGTGTTCTGGACCCAGCATATGCGTATCATACGCTAGTGAGTCCGGAACTAGGTAAGTACTATTGGCTTTCATTGAGCCGTATTTTTTTTTCACACTAGTGTATTATGCACTGCCCATAATACTCTAGTGTGAACCTAGCCTAAAGGAAATTGCCCCTAACCAGTGCATGTGATAAGAGACTGCATCATAGGAAGCCCTGTTTACAAAATAGAAGTTAATTAGTGGATAAGCAAGGGAAGCGCCATACAATTTGTACCTAATTCCCGAGAGCTTGTAAAATCATATTCACATTAAATACAGCAGAGTACTGTATTTGTGCATGCAAATATTAACATTCAGAGGTTATTTTCAGCAGGGTGACACAGGGTTCCTTTTTTCAAAAACATCTATCAGATCATTAAAATGTACCTATCATCACAAAACACTAATACTAATTTAGGTTTTACTAATGAGATAAACGTTTATGTAAATATATGTTTTTTTTTGTAAAAATGTGCTTTTATACAGCATTTCTCTCTGTCATCTTCCCTGTCAGCCTGACTTTTCTTTCACAAGTCGGGTTGAGCGGGGCTAAATGATGATTGATGTTATGGGGGCAATTCACCATAGTGCGAAGTGAGGTCCGGATCCTTCGCCTCACTACGCACAGACTGTTATGCTCTCGCTGATGTCCTGCACGCGGACATCAGCGAACGTTTTAAAGGGATTCCAGTCTCAGTAAA